>WURV02208255.1:0-11199 GCA_011762755.2 Epimenia babai
TTTTCGTGACATCTTTATATCACAGGTCCCCGTGGCTGTATGTGTGTGCCGTGACATCTTTATATCACAGGTCCCCGTGCCTGTATGTGTTTTAGTGACATCGTTATATCACAGGTCCCCGTGCCTGTATGTGTTTTTGTGACATCTTTATATCACAGGTCCCCGTGGCTGTATGTGTGTGCCGTGACATCTTTATATCACAGGTCCCCGTGGCTGTATGTGTTTTCGTGACATGATTATATCACAGGTCCCAGTGCCTGTATGTGTTTTCGTGACATCTTTATATCATAGGTCCCCGTGGCTGCTACGGTCGAACAAACCATCAAACCGAACGTTGCGCTCCACTCGATGCCTGACCACATCAAGTTGCTCCAGGCGCAGTTGATAGTCCAGCAGCAAGTCTTGCAGCAGCAGTTCCTCATGCGGTACGTACCTTTTGAACTACACAACCAGTTTTTTCCAGTCTATGGGCGCGCACGTACAATGTAGTCGTCAAACATACCCGCATGCCCAATAAATCCCTGTAAGTAAACCCTGGGCGTCGCTCAACTCTGGAATTTTCCCATTTTTTTTTTTCCCTTATCTGCAGTAAATCATACATCGGCATCGGTGAAAAAAAATTTTCGACGTCCTAGTGAGAAATTCCGTAGTCATCAGATCGTTTAAATAGTAATGCCCCACCCCTCAACTTAGAGATTGTATTAGCCACGTGCGTCCACTTCAACCATCTGTACAGTGATTGGACGCACTCGGCTATTCTCATTGGAGCGCTGGAGATGTCGACGAGATTCATATTCGTTATCCACATCGTGTATCCCCTGTATAAATCACATCGAGGTTACTGCGACTCACGAAGGCTCGTGTTGATCGTTTCGTCAATTGTACAAAAATCGATTCGGTATGAAAAACAACACGGTGCTCGAATTGCCGCCGAGTTCGCCTCAACTCGACCTCCGACCTTTGCAGGCAGCTGCACTTGCAATCGGTTATGGGCCGGCTCCAGCAACAATCGGACTTCGCGAAGCTCTCCCCGGACCAGCAGCGGCAGGTCGTCATGGAGATGGTGATGAAGCAACAGCGCGACCTCCCCCAGATCCAAACCCCACAGCAGAACCTCGCCGCCCCTCAGAACCTCGCCACTCCCCACACGTTACCCCCGACAACGTGCGCGACACTGCTCGTATTTTATTCGCAATAACCCCCTTCCCCCACCCTCATATTCTCTGTAGGAGCATTTTATTAATTCTCTTCTCCCGTCACTCTCCATCGTGTTTTATACCGAATTTGTATTATTTTGTATTTAGGTATAGAGTCCTAAGCTGGGAACTACGCGTTATTCAGGTTGTCATTGCCTTCCCACACAGCTAGGCTATTTATGAGGATAAATACTGAAGACAGACCACCTTCGTTTTTCTTATGGGTAAACGAACCACTGCATGAAGGCAGACGGTTGACCGTCGTCTCTATACACCACCGGTTCCAAACGCCTACATACAGTCTAAATATGTCAGACACTCAGATTGCTGTGTGATACCTGATGAATATTCAGAAAGAGGTGACAGTCTGATGTCTGTGACCGTCTGTAGAGCAGGCGAAACGCAGCGTCAAGAGAAAAGCACGTAAGTAACCACACTGCAAGAGCTACCAATGATGTCGCAGTTTTTGATAAAACCGAAAGAGTTCGTTTTTATGGCATATAAAAACACAATATTTCATACAAAAATTTACTTTATATATGTTATTTTATGTTATCTTGGAAGATGGTCAAAGCCTTTTAATTTTAAAACACGTCCATATAGATGTAATGTTAATTGGGGTAGCCATGTGGTTCTCTGACTAACTGGAGAGAAAAGGCCAGGAGAACGCCACACCTCTAATTGCAAGTACGTTATTTCTGTGCATGTCTCCACTTGTTGTGATGCTATGTTTGGTATCGCCGTGACGCGAAGCACCGAGTCCGGGCAGACAGTTGGCCCTGGTCACGTCATGCGTTCTAAATAGGTCCAACAGACCGCCCAGCTGCGTCGCATAGTGCGATAACGAGGTGGCGAGGAGATTGGCATACGATACACGTTGCCATTAGCGTTCAAGGGCTACCCCAACCACCACAGCCAGACGCCATTTAAAATCGGTTTTGGCTCGAAACATTTTTCAGGCAGAATAGCGGCTTGACGGCTAATCAAACCAGGGTCTCTTCGAGTGTAAAATCAACAACGATCTCGCCATTAGCCCACATGCCTCTCGCTTTTTTAGCATATGCCGCCCTATAAACACAGAACATATATATATATATATATATATAAGCTCGAATTTATTTATGCCACTAGTGTGCCCCACTCTGACCCCTCCCGGATGCCCCCAACGCTGCAACGTTCCGTATCGCAGCCGTCCACCAGTCAACCCCACGAACAAAATCCCAGCAACCATCAGTACATGCAGGGTACGTGACATTCGATGCACCCCACCGGTGTGCCGTCTATGTGTATCTATCTTTGTATAGACTTATACAGGCATATTCTTCTACTGCATACGTAAGTTGTCTCTTTAGGTGTATTCCACTATTACCCAAGGGCTGATGTCTATTCTGGGTAATGGTATAGCCAGTCCTTCGTGGCTCCGTGCAATTATGAAACTCCATAGTAATAATGAAGTTTTTGTTTTTAATGCCATATTATCCCTTGGTCATTAATGACAAGATGATGCCTTGCCATACAGAATAATATAGCAGTCGACAAAATCAAATTGATATAAAAAAGTTGTTGTCTTTTATATGTCATATTGTACGATTAGTTAACACAGCAAGCAACAGCAACGCTTGATGTCGGTATATAGGAATAAAGATACTGAAGTGATGTCTGCCCAGATATCTAGGTTTTCACCCCCTTCTACCAGGGGGGCGAATCCATTTGACCCGTTAACGACATAGTTGAGCATTGTGATGATCCACGAACGGCCTGCGCGTTCACCTCGGTCATCTGCCTATTTCTGACTGGTTGAAGAAACTTAACTTACCCTAGCTTAGGTCATCAAATCGGCAATTACTCAGCAACTCTTAACCGAACTGGTCATTTTTTTTTCGCGTTAGTACCGCCCAGTGCTCTATGGGGATATCCACGCACCGGGTTACCTTGTAATTTCCATTACCTTCGTACTACTACCTTCTGAATTTATAGCATTAGTTACATCGCATAGAAGGGGTTCACTGTACTGAGTTTCGAATACAATTAAAATATTTAATCTGCAGGCGGAACGTATCTTGCAGGTCATTGGTCACAGCCAGCCAGTATTTGGGATCTTGACCAGCCGAACAACTCAAGTGACCCCACAAGACAGGCGAGTCATGTTTACTGATAAAACTGAATCTTAATGAGCTACATGTGGCACTTTACGTAACTGCCTAAAGCTTCTGTTTTATCGTAGTGTATATTTTTCATGTTTAGGCTCCCCCAGCACGTGTTGCTTTGTAAACTGACATCCGAGTACGCGACATTTTTTCGAAATTCATTGTGTCCGTGGCATGCCTCATAAAATGTTTTTAAAAACACACAGCATTCCCTGGGTTCGGTTCCCCGCAGCCCCTCGGTTCGGTTCCCCGCGGCCCCTCGGTTCGGTTCCCCGCGGCCCCTCGGTTCGGTTCCCCGCGGCCCCTCGGTTCCGTTTCTCCACCACTGAGGCATCTAGTGCTACATCTCCCCCACCTTTTGGGTGTCAAACTACAACCATCATGACATGGCAGTATCCATCATGACATGACAGTATCCATTACGACATGACAGTATCCATTACGACATGACAGTATCCATTACGACATAACAGTATCGATGACTAGGCAAGAAGGAAGATATGTGGACCAGGCCAACATTGAGAAAAACAACCGAATCTTGCAGCTCTAGTCGCAGTTTCCTGAGTGGGAACCTGTAAAGAGATCTATAGTAGCTTCTATCACAAATTGCAATAATTATATATTCATGAATTTGGCCACACAGAAAGAAACGGGCCAAAATGGGTTCAGCGTTGCAGTTTGTTCGTTTATCTTGCTTGTGCTTTGGGGTTTTGTCGAATCCAAGATGATGAATGTGGGTTCGATTTCACGATTCCAGACGTCGGTGGACGGACAGTTTGGTAAATTGAGTGAAGCGGAATTGCGCTTGTTTCATCAACTGCAACAGAATAAAGCCAACGCGGATTCCATGAATAAATTACAGGTTGTATAGCCGCTCATCTTGCTATGTGTGGTTTTTCTTCTATAGTCGTGTATGTAAAGGTAATGTAATGGTGTTGTAATGAACCATGCTTAAACTGGCACATTTAATCCATCGCTAACCGTTTTTTTTTGGAAAAATATATAGTGAAGATGTTTGCCTGTTAAGCAGCTCGAGGGTTAAGAAACGAGTGAATTTTAAAAAATTGTATAAGTACGTGATTATAATGAGTGAATTGGGGGCACTTAACGTAGTGGTTAGGTCGTTGAAATTGGATCAGGAAGACCCCAGTTTGCTCCCTGATCTCGCTTTATACACGTACATATTGATTGTCTCGTTTGTATACGAAATAAAAGTGAATGATAGTGAAATTGGCATAAGTTGCCTATGGTGAAATGAATTGTAAGGCAGTGTTCTCAGCATGATTCACGTGAAATTGAGGAGTCCTGCACATTGGTGCTTGTTGCCTCTGCACGCACGTGCTGCTTGGTATGTCCGTCTTGGGTCATGCTGAAGGTTATGATTTATGCCTACCTTGTATAAATGCATTATGCAGTTCAGAGGGATTTGTCAATTACCAGTGTCAGAAACTGGTATCCTTAGAGGTCTTTTACTAGTTAGTGTGATTAGCGTGAAAGGATTACCTATTGTCAGTCGTGTTGTTGTCATCTTCCACAAACAGGAGGAGGCCCAACGACGACAAGATGACATGCGGCATCAGATGGAAGAGAAGAGGAAGGAAGAGTTGCAGAGGCAGGAGGCCGAGCGGTTGCATCAGGTCTGTTTTGAGAGTGATGTATTATCACGGGATAGGAGGGTGCATTTGGTCTATCGTGGGTGATGCATAGGCGTATTATCGGGGGATGACGGATTGCATCAGGTTTTTGCTTTAGACATATTTTTTTTCGAGCTAAACAAATTCAGATTGAACTCCTGATTGAGCTGCATCAGGTCTGTATGGCGAGTGACAGATATATCATGTGACTGAAGGTAGATGGGTATGATTGCAGGAAGAAAGATTGCATCAGATCTGCCTGACTTTCAATTTGACACCCTGCAAGTGCTAATACATACATTGCTTATTGTCATAAATCAGTTTCCTAGATATGGTAGTGCTTTGAAATATATTAATTGTGTTTGAGTGTATCCGAGGTGTGTTGGATGATTTTCAGCAAGAAATGGAGCGCTTGCATGAAGTGGCGAGGATCGCCGAGCTTGAAGAGAGAAAGAAGGAAATGGATCGTCAAAGCGAGTTACAGAGGCAAGAGGAACAGAAACGTCAGAAAGACTTGCGGAGGCAGGAAGATCAGAAACGGAAGGAGTTAAAGAGGCAAGAAGAGGCGAAGAAGAAGGAGGAGGCATTGAGACAAGAAGAGGCCCGAAAGCAGGAAGAGGCACGGAGGCAGGAAGAGGCGCGGAGGCAGGAAGAGGCGCGGAGGCAGGAAGAGGCGCGGAGACAGGAAGAGGCGCGGAGGCAGGAAGAGGCGCGGAGGCAGGAAGAAGCGCGGAGGCAGGAAGAAGCGCGAAGGCAGGAGGAAGCTCAGAGACAAGAAGAAGCACGCAAACAGGAAGAGATGGTTCAACAGGAAGAGTTGCGAAAACAGGAGGAAGAACGAATGCGTGGGATTGAACGGAAAAAGGTGAGACGGACTCTTGGCTGAAGCCATTATTTCAGGTTAGAAGGTTTAATTTTATAGTCGAGCTGGGAACATTCAACATTAGCTATATGCCAGTGTATCTATGCTTCAAATGACAAACTTAGATTTTTTTAAAAGACAGGATTCTCCATCAGGTAGTTGTGTCATTTTTAGCTCACCTGAGCTTATGCTCGGTGAGCTTTTTTGATCTACGGCTGTCCATCGTCCATCCGATGTTAACATTTTTAGCTCATCTGAGCTTATGCTTGGTGAGTTTTTCTGATCGGAGTTTGTCCGTCATCTGTCCGTCCAATGTGAAATTTTCTGGAAAAATCTTCTCAAGAACCACTTATCGTAAAGGTCTGCCTTTTGGCAGATATTGTCCTAGGGATGGTCTCTTCTGGATTTGTTCATAGTATTGTTATCGCAGCTAGGGGAAGTAACTTCTGTCGATGTTCGTACTTTTTTCTTAAATCTTCTCAAGAACTGCTTATCGCAGGGGTCTGCCATTTGGTAGATATTGTCTTTGGTTTGGTATCTTTTAGATTTGTTCAGCATCTCATCATGGGAGCAAAGGGGGGTAATTTCTATCGAATTTTTAATTTGAGAATCCTTTTCTCCAGGTCAGCTTAGTGCGAAGGTCTGCCATTTGTCAGATATTCAGATTTGTTTAGGGCATCTCTGTTTTGGAAAACAAATGTGATTTCAGCCTAGGTTTTTTCCACAGATATGTATTTTCTTGTTTTAGTGTCGTAATGGGTATTGTCGGGTCTCTTTGGCCTCTTGTCTTGTTTTAGTGTCGTAATTGGTACTGTCGGGTCTCTTTGGCCTCTTGTCTTGTTTCGGTATCCTATTGAGTATGTCAGGTCTCTTTGGCCTTTAGTTTTTGATGTCAAGCAGTCTCCTTGTCTTTTTGTTCTAATATCAAGATGACCTCTTTGGCCTCTTGTTCTGTCTTTTTCTCTTTTTTTTTCTCTTTTTTTTTCAGGTGAGCGTCTTGAGGCCTCTTGGGCCTCTTGTTTAAAAAAAACTGATCGTAGATTACAATTAAAGAATTCATATTGTTAATGGTTTCACATGAGACTCTTGTGATTTAGTTGGCCCAACAAGAAAGGCAGCAAGCCGAAGCTCTGAAGCAACTCCAACTTCAGCAACAGTCGGCCCAACTGGCCAACATCCAAGTACGTGTCGTGTTATTGTAGCATGTCATTGTAGAGTCGCATTCAATCGTGGCATTGTATTCTATAGTAGTTCAGTCTGGGGTGGGGACAGTTGGCGTGGTGGGTATTTGACTTGAATCTAGATGACCCTCAGTCAATTCCGGCTCTAGCAACTACATTACCTTTGGCATTTTGCAGGCAGGTTATGTAAGGGCTTCTCCCTCTGACGTGGCTATGCTTCAGATGGTCTCTGGAGGGTCTCTATGGGGCTTACCTCCCTGATATCCCGTCGTGCCATTGTAAATGGCCATCAACAAGCAAGAATATGGAGTGTGCGACATATGCTGTCTGTAGACATTTAGAACCGGTGGTGTGAATGGGCCAAGGTCAAGTAACTGCCGAGATTTGTTTCCCTATGATGATGTTTCCCCCACTGTCTGTCTATCACAAGCCTGGTTTTGTAAGCGGCCAAGAATAGCCCAGACAGTGAGGTGATCTCTAGCCTGCTGTTACATACATGCACACATACACAATTGTTACGTAGCTCAGCATCGTGGTATAGTGTTCTGTAGTTGTTTACTGGCATACTTTACTGGTATTTTATTCAGTAGTTGTTTACTCTCTTGCTATCGCAGTATTGTATTCTGTCACAGTGTCCTGACATTGAATTCTGTAATTTTTCAGTGAGTGGGTATCGTGGTATTCTATTCTGTGATCGTTCCGTGACTGGGTATCGTGGTATTGTATCCTGTGATCGCTTACTGTCTTGGTATTTTTGTCGTGGCATGGAACTGTGTTATTGTATCATATCACTGGATTGTTGAATTTTTCTGATAAAGAAATATGTTGCAGTTTCCCGGTCTATGCTGTATCATGCAAGGCTCAATGTGTCGCGTGTTTTCATTACTACGCCTCGTGCATTTCTCGTGTTTGTACTTTTAGAAGAGAGACGTTTCGCGTCTCGTGGTTTTTTCTTCACTACGTGAAGGCGATAACGCTGGTCATATTGCAGTTTCATTTTGTTCGTAGTTGTCAGCGGCGACGCAGTGGGCAGAACAGAACCAAGCGCAGGTCCCACGAATGGAGCTGTCACTATCGCAGATCCAGGCTCTCGAGCAGGAGGAGCAGAGACAACAGCAGACCGAGGTAACGTCGAGCGTATCGCTAAGATAGTCCTTGTCGGGTGGCTTATGGTTGCCGGCGGCTTTTTATGGAACCTGGCTTTTTATGGCAGCTGGCTTATTACGGCAGATACTAGTAGTTGATACTGGTAGTTGATTGTTGCACGTGGCTAATAGTGGCAGTTGGCTCATTTTACAATTGGCATATTGTGGCGGGTGGCCTGTCGTAGAGAATCACAGTGGTTCTCGTTTGGGGCCGGCCTATCGTCGGTGCCCTGTGGGTGAGTCTAGCTCAGGGCGGAGGGTTGCCCAATGTAGACGGTGCCCTTTGTCGGAAGTGGCGTGCTGTTGGGAGTGGTTTCTCCCAAGTTACCCATGATTATATGTGGTGGCCATTCGCGACAGTCCCGATCTATTCCTCATCTCCGCACATCCACGCAGTTGACACCCCACCCACTTACCCCATCGTCTCTCGTTAAATCACTCGGTAACTGATGTTCGGTTATACGCTCTGTTATCAGAATAGGCAGAAGGCGGAGTTACAGAGGCAGCAGCAGATTGCCTTACAACAGCAACAGCAGCACAAGGCGACAAAGACGTGGTCCTCCGGGTGAGTAGGGGAAGGGGGGCGTTTGTCACAGTTTTTGGTACGTAGCTAGTACGAATGTAGTACTGATACACAATGTTGAGTATACATTACGGTGTTGAGTTATGTAATTGTTACCAGTCCTATTCTCCATCCCTTTGTATCGCTATAAGGGGAGGCAGATCAGTGCGAGTCAGTAGTCAACTGATAACCGAATGGTCACGGATTGGAGCGTCGGTCATTTTTTCTGCGACGATCCTCAGAAAGTCATTTATCCCCGATTTTGGAGTGAACCCATCTCTTTAAATTAAGTAGATGGGTGATATCCCTCATGCGCGATATCTTTCATGCGTGATATCTTTCATGCGTGATATCTTTTATGTGTGATATCTTTCATGTGTGATATCTTTCATGCGTGATATCTTTCATGGGTGATATCTTTCATGGGTGATATCTTTCATGGGTGATATCTTTCATGGGTGATATCTTCCATGTGTGGTATCTTTCATGCGTGATATCTTTCATGCGTGATATCTTTCATGCGTGATATCTTTCAGCGTGATAGATTTCATGCGTGATAGATTCCATGGTGATATCTTTCATGTGTGATATCTTTCATGCGTGATATCTTTCATGCGTGATAGATTTCATGGTGATATCTTTCGTGGGTGATATCTTTCATGCGTGATAGATTTCATGGTGATATCTTTCAACGTGATATCTTTCATGAGTGATATCTTTGATGGGATATATATAAGTGTCAAAGGTATTGTATCCCCGCTGAATGGCTGCTGTAAACTTTCATTGTAAGGCACGTCTGAGACCTTTTATTGGCCGACACCTGCGGTTTATAAATGTTGCAATTTTGTAATTGTTATCTATTAGCCAAATTGCTCTCTGTAAATTAATAGGCCCGTCTTTCCGACAAAGGGCTGATAAAGTCCACGCATCGTAATAAGCCCGAAATTGTACATTAATTATGCCCAGCCAGTGTGTACCCTGTGTCGACAACGATAACAATACATAATCGGGGTGACACGTTTCCCTGTAACGTAGCAAAGCATTGTCAATCAACAGTGGAGCTGGTTAGGGAAAAAAGCATGCCTGGTTCACTAAACCATATTTATGGTTAGTCTTTTTTGCATACGAAAAATTTAGTACCGGTCATATCGAATTTTAATGTGAAACTCTGACACAAGGCTTTGGTTAGCTAATTGATTAATTGATACGCTGCCCCAAGCACTGTCACGGCTATTCGAGGGTTAACCGAAGGCGTTTCCCTCCAATAAGGCAGGACTGTGGCAGTTCTTTGTAAGAAATTGTTTTAATTATCTGTACGGTGGTCTGTATGCGCTCATTTGTTGTAGGTCACCGGAAACGGCGCATCCGAAATCGCTGTTAGAAATTCAGCAGGAACAGGGGAGGCAACTGTTATTGGAGAAGCAGTCGAGGAGCGAAAAATCCGAGAAGGATTTCGTGTCCGCCATTTCCGGGCCAACGTGGAAAAGCGCGAACATCTCGCCGACGTGGGCCAGTGAGGGGACGTGGGGGAAAGGCGAGGCACAACCGCCGTCCGTTTGGAACGCCAGTCCCCCACTCGGCACTAAACGCAGCAAGAACGTGTACGTAAAAATAGATGATATACGTTATATCGTATTTAATATAGCGAGACGCTGATTGTATAATGTTTCATAGCACTGACATGCTCAATGTAATCTGTCCCATTGTTCATTCTAGTGACAAGCTGTATGTATACAATCCCATGTCAATGACATTTATACACATCTTGTCCTTGGCCCATTCTCAGTCATAGCGACGCGCTATATGTATTTTTGGAGAGAAATGCACAGAAAAAAAAACCCTATACCTCCGGTGGAAGGTATAGGTTTTTTCTGCACATTTCTCTCTAACCGTTCAAAGAACAACATTGGCTACACCAAGTAACATCACGTATATATTTATTGTCCCAACATCACGTATATATGTATTGTCCCACTATAGTGACCTAGGTGTACCCAGAAGAAGTCGATTCCGTTGCAGCAGCACATTGTGTCCCGCTGTCCCGTTTCAGCGACGCAAGTAACTTTCCCAGTCTTGGCGGCGTGAAATTGTCCAACACGACCCAGAAATCTTCCGCAAAATCCAAGCAGTCTACCCAGGAATCCGGCAAAACTGCCAAATACCAGGTTGTCATGGCGTTCAGTGTTAACGTCATGAGTAATACGACAGTTGCTACACGGCGAATTCTTATGCAAAATCATCCCCGTTTTTTTCTGCCAAAACCATCTATTTTTACTTAAGTTTTTATGGGGTGGTACTTTTGTATTGAAATGGAATTGGCATTCACCGTTCAAATAGGGGCAGACTTGACTGAAATGGGATTGGCAGCCACGTTTACTTGGCCATTTAAATAGGCGCAGACTTGACTGAAATGGGATTGGTGGCCATGTTTACTTGACCATTTGAATAGGGGCAGACTTGTCTGAAATGGGA
>WURV02208266.1:0-11198 GCA_011762755.2 Epimenia babai
TTTTCCGATGTTCCATTGTAATTCTTGGTTGCGCTGCAGTTAATCCCGGTAATATTATTTTTATCCCCATAACAATAATAAACATATAGTTATTGATAACTTTTAACCTTTCTTCCTAAAAGAGCCACTATACTATATTTTTACGGAGTAAGACATATGACTTTAACAGGTCACAGTTGATGCATGGTGTCAAATATTGCACGATGTTTACCATATGTCATGTGATTATATTTTCAGACTATTGAAATCCACCGGTCCTACATTTAGTATGACTAATCGTTGATCTACGGACTGTTACCCTTAACGACCTTAGTACATCAACTGGCTCTCACGTGTGTATATCAGCTTTATTCAGTTTGACATAGAAAGTGATGATGTCTATTAGATTTGTTATTGGCTAAGACTGAATTATTGAAGACTGATTATAGGTAAATGACACTTTTTCCATCTAAAGTAATACATTAAAATGGCTGAAGAAGATAGTGTAAGCAAAATATTAGAACTGGAATCCAAACTTAAGATTGCAGATAAAAATGTGTTGAATTACAGTCACCTAAAAAGTTCTACTAAAAAATATATAAATCAGATGAAAACATTAAACAATTCATTGGTACAGATGTAGATGAATGGATTGAGAATGTTACTACACATATAATTTCTCTACCTTCAGAGCAAGACAAAGTTAATTTGATACTCGCGCACATAAATAAAAATGCTTACACAGAAGTAAGATTTCGTATAGATAGAAACACAGCCATTTCTTCTGAGGTACTGAAAACCCTGAGAGATGTTAATGGTCTCAAAGAAAGTCTCACAAAACTACATCAGCAATTTTACTCAGGAAGACAGTAGAAGGATGAAGACCTCGAACAATATGCTTTAGCTCTCATGGAAATAATAATTAGAATTGAACGGGTTGATGAAGACTTTTTGAAAGACAGTGATAAAAAACTTAAATGTCTCACTTCGCAGAGAATTGCATAGATTAAATAAATGATGACCAGATACAGTGTTCTGTCAACTTAAAGATGAAGCGAAAACATGGATAGATGATGAAAAACAGTCTGTAGCCAACAACCAGGAAACCGTATGTAGACAAAATGTGTACGAATGTGACAGTGGATACGACTGTTATAGCTCTGACGTTGAACAAAATCGTATAGGCAGTCAAAGAATGCCCAACAGTACACCTACAAATGTTATATCACTTCCTCAAAGCTCAGATTTTAGATCTCACTATAACTATAATTTTAGCAATAAGCAACCCACATATAAGAACTCACCATACCCTTATCATTATGGCTTAAGAAGTCCACCGAGATCTCAAGTGTAGGTATTTTTAGGAACCTGAGCCCGCGGAACATTAGCTACTAGCGTGTACATCGTCCAGCTATGTGACAACAGCAAGCACCAATTTATACTCGAGCGAAACAATCAAATGGTATGCGTCACACACAGTTTAAGCAGAATACACCAGAGTATGGATATCAGTGGTAGCACAATCCTGGCCTAAGACCAACTAATAGGAATGTAGTTATATGGGCCTATTGTGGTTTACCGAACCATATTAAGAGAGACTGCATCAAGAAGAAACAAGATAGCAACTATGCAATGAATAATGAACAATGCCAGTCAGAAGTAAACCTCCATCATGCTGATGTAGTAGGTTCTTGCCCAATATCGATGGTGACAGTCGGACACATAAATACTGAAGCATTGATAGACACAGGAAGCCAGGTGACAACAATGACAATCATTCTTCACTGAAAATTTTAAAATCTTAGTGATTATGACTTGGAAAATTCCAACTGGAGCTTGCTGCAGCGAATGGATTATCATTGCCATCAGTTGGGATCTTCACAGTACATTGTACTATCGATGATGTCTATCTCCCCGATGTACATATTATGATCGTCAAAGATCCTGTTGACACTGATGTGAAAGACCGCAAAACAGACATCCCGATGGTTGTAGGCTGCAACATTCTTAACAAAATCTACACATCTGGGACGAACCTCCACCCAGATGCCCTGAGATTCGAACCAGGTACCATTCCTGTTTATAATGAGTACATATGAGCAAAAATAGTGACCACTCCCATCTCAAATACTGGACGAATCCGGATAGCTAAGACAACAACATTCCCAGCTAATACAGAAACTGTTGTAGGTACTACTAGACCACAAAGAGAATCAGCTGTATTTGTAGAACCAACTTTAAATTTGCCTTCAGGTTTAGTGATAGAACCAATGGTAGATCAGGTCAACACAGGTATTGTTCATTGTAAAATTATGAACCGAAAGTCACTATGATGCATTGGTAGTAGACTACAATAAACACTGACAACCAAACACTCTAGCATACACTGATTACGATAAAACCAATATACCAAATAATGAGGAAGAGGATATAATAGCATTATTCAAGCAATATAGCTATGTGTTCTCAGTAGATGAAAACGATATAGGCTGCACCAATATGATAGAGCATAGAATACATACCACCACAAATATACCAGTCCAACAACCTGATCGTAGAATACCCCCACAATTGATACCGAAAGTAGAGAAAATATTGAATGATTGATTAGAAAGGGGGATCATCTTTGATCCTGCTACTTTCTCGTGGCTAATGGGTAAATGTTCTGGTGATTTAGTCAAGAAAGGACTTATCATCTATCTGGATGACATCTTACTTTACGCGGAAACGATCCCTGAAATGCTAGGATTACTCGATATTGTGTTTGATCGATTACGTCGTTTTGGTGTGAAACATCTAAATGTATATTATTTCAGAGAGAAGTAACCTCTCTCAGACATACAGTCTCATCACATGGAATTTCTACAGACAACTCAAAGATTCACACAATTCTCGACTTTTCCTGCCTGACAACTGAATGCGCTTTAAGACAATTTTTAGGTTTGGCAAGAGGTTGGTAGAGCACCAGACTGGTTATCTGGGGGTCGTGGGTTCGAGTCCCCTCAAGGGGTATAGGTTTTTTCCTGTGCATTTTTCTCCAGCTATTTATAGAACCACATTGGCTATCCTAATTACCATTGCATATATTTGGGAACACAGCAAAAATTAGCCAATTAATTTATAGTCCATCATCATGCTTGTTAAAGATATCTGTGTATATCGCTGGCTATGATATACGGACTTCAGTAAATATCAGTACTAAATACTTCATATACTAAACATCATTGGTTCTAAAAAACGGTGTTAAATACCTAAAATGCACTGGAATAATCTCGTCCTTGTAGCTCATTTGGTAGAGCACCAGACCGGTTATCTGGGGGTCGTTGGTTCGAGTCCCATCAGGGGTATAGGTTTTTCCTTTGCATTTCTCTCCAACATTTATGTATAATGCTACTCCGCACTCAACAACAGGCTACTCACCGCCTTGTTTTTTGGAAGAGAACCAAGGCTACCTATTGACAATGTCATTCCTGACATTCCTGAAACCGCTGTCCACTTGGAGCTACATGAATGGGTTAGACGTCATTGATAACGAATGAAATCTGCTTATGAAAGAGCAACCAGGCAGATAACCAAAAAAGCTACCGAAAGAAGTGCCAGACATAATACGAATATCAAAGACGATGAACTAAAGATGATGAGAGTACTAAAGTGCTCATTCGGAAACATCACCAAGGCCGGAGCAAAATACATGGGATGCTGAGGTATACCAGGTCGTAAGACCTGTGAAAGACCAGAGTAGTGCATACATAGTAGAAAGATGAAAGACGGCGTAGTCAAGGTTGAAAACCGCCTCAACCTATTAGGCTATGATTTAACTTGCTTTCCATTGTGTTATAGTACATAATTAGTTATTAAACCAAATGTAAATATGCGCTTTAGAGACATACTAGTTATTAGGGCGCCTTCAAAACAAATGAATTATTATTATTAGTCCACCAAGATGCCGAAACAAAATCCAGTACAAAAGATGAATCCTCAACCCTAGGAAGCCTATCAGATACAGACTCAGAAGAAAAAAATGAAATAATAGAAATGTATCGACTCAAGAACAGCTGTCACCACCATCAACAGTTCAACAAACTGTCCCACCTATTATAGAAGTAAACAATGATATTTCAGATGAAAACTGTGTCACTGGTGAAGAAAACTTAAATTTACATAGAAGCACATGAAGAACAGCTGGCACCCACTCCAATCCCACTAAACTACCCAAATCTGCTAGATCTAAGGAATGCTATGTAGAATTCAATAGGGCTATCTTAGGACTAGGCAAAATCCTGCAGGATGGTCTCAATATTGATAAATAGTGATCCGCTTAAAAAAAATGGAAAAATAGAAAAATTAAAAAGTATAGAAAATATATTTTAAAAATCATAATCAGAGTATATCATAAGAGTAATATATATCACAATTACAAGTTTGACAGAATGTGTCGCTATTATTTAAATATAAGGTATCTCATGAGGACATGAGCTTCCCGCTGCCACCATATATGACCATCGTACCAAATAGCAAAGGACAAACATTGTGACCATTGTGCGAGGGACGAGTTATCTGACTGACAAGATCGCTTGCTTTGACCTGTGTGTATGTATATGTGTGGTCTTATATGTGCCCCTATGTGAGTAGGTGCGTATTTACTATGTCATTACTCCATGAACTACCGTCTAGAACATCGAAGCCTGTGTTTTTTCGAGAACCCCGACGACGCTCCACCTATCCGACCGGTACACTAATGGTGTAAACTGTTTGCCATAAACAATTATAGCAACGCACTCTATGTATGATTAAATATCTTAGAACTTCACAATATTCCGAAACTGCACGTGAACATGCGTTACGATGAAGTTGACATTGCCAATCTCGTTCCCGTCGTTATATAAATAATACCCTTTGTTAACCATTCTTCAACACGAAAATATTACTTGTACTATTTTACCGGATATTGTATAGCTGTACTCAGGCTATAATTATAATACACTTAGGCTGTATTTGTACTATACTCAGGCTATAGTTATATTATGATTAGACTATATTTACAGTACAATTAGTTTATAGTTATATTACAGTTAGGCTATATTTAAACAATAGTCAGATTATAGTTATATTATAATTAGGCTAACTTTATACTACCGATACATTCAATGTTATGGTTAAGCTGAAGTGAGCGTTCATCATATTTATCGTTGGTCATTGCTTTAGTGTTATTGCGTTATCATCTGAATATTTTGGGCGTATCACAGCTATTGCCTCGTTATTTTTTGTAACCACCACCTCGATTTTATTTTTTTGTTTGTGTTCTTTGATCGATTGTGATTTTTAGGCATGACTCATAAACCTCCTAATAGCGACTACATGGCTACTCACGAGGACTCAGATGTTATTGATACAGTTACTCAGATTCCAGGATGACGGAAGCCCAGATGTCGGACTGTCTACTTAAATCGGGTAAGTATCATATTAAGCCTTTAGTTCATTGTGAAAAGAATCTAACCACAACTTGCCCCAGCATGTGACGCCAACCGACCTATCTGGACAGGTACAATATTTTTCAGTTGTTCTCCAATAGTTTTCTGGCGATCAACCTATGCTTAAAGGCGAATCCATATTTGAATTATGGGATTACGAGGTAAAATGTTCTATTGCGAAAAAGTATGTAATTTACTATACTTCAGTCAATTAGATGTTCGGTTAGAGGGCCGGCTGCGTCGACTTTGATGCGCATGGGCACTGATGTAACTGTAGAGGCTATTATGAATAAATTTGCCTTTCTCCTGTACCATAGAAACAGGTCAGAGTTTACATCAGTCTTTCAACGCCACGTCGCAATCGTCGGGTGAGAGTGTCATGTCTTGGTTATCTCGCGTCGAGAGTCTATATCATAAAATCCGAGAAAAGAGCATGCTGTTAGATGCGTCGGGTCCGATAACCTTGATGTCACGGTTTTGGACACGTCTCTGTGATTAACGTTTTAAAAATGAAACGCGTCACTATTACGATGGTACAGGGGATTTTCTGTCCCTTCAAACGGCTGTACAAGTCGAATCCGAAATAAACGGAGATCAGATGAAAATGTCAAGAAAGCAAATGCACTTGCAGAATGCTCAACCTGTTGTGTATCGATCTGAGGAGGTTGAACGATCTTTGCTTACATGCTTTGCCGCGGATCGATGACACTTTGGATCCGATTTCTGGTGTCAAGTGGTTCTCGGTCTTAGCTTTCCAGAGCGACTACTGGTAAATTGAGACAAGAGGCCTCAAGACGCTCACCTGAAAAAAAGAGGGGAAAAAAGAGAGAAAAGAGATAAAAAAGAAAGAAGAGAGAAAAAAGAGAGAAAAGAGGGAAGAAAAGAGAAGAAAAGAGAGGAGAAAAGAGAGGAGAAAAAGAGAAGGAAAGAGAGAAAAAAAGAAAAAAAAAGAAAAAAGTGAGAGAAAAGAAAGAGAAAAGAGAGAGAAAAGGGATAAAAAAGAGATAACAAGAGGCCAGAGAGACTTGACAATACCCATTACAATACTCAAACAAGACAAGAGGCCAGAGAGACGACAATACCCTTAACGATACTGAAGCAAGACAAGAGGCCAAAGACACCCGACAATAACCATGTGACACCGAAACAAGACAATATGCCAAAGAGACCCAACAATACCGATTACAATACTGAAACGGGACAAGAGGCCAAAGAAATCGGACAATACCCATTACAATACTGAAATAGGACAAGAGGCGGAAGAGACCTGACAATGCACACTAAACGTACCCACTACCCACGACACTAAAACAAGAAAATACAGATCTGTGTGAACCTTCTAAACTCTTCATACCATTAACAAATATAGAAGAGACCACCTCTAGGACAAAATCTGCCAGACAACAGACCTCTGCGATTAGCGGTTCTTGAGAATATTTTTTTAAGAAAAAATATGAACATCGGCAGAAGTTACTTTCCCTAGCTGCCATGACGATACCATGAACAAATCTAGAAGAGACCAATCCAAGGACAACGTCTGCCAAATGGCAGACCTCTGCGATAAGCGGTTCTTGAGAAGATTTTTGAAGAAAATGTTAACATCGGACAGACGGATGGATGGACGGACGGACGAACTCCGATCAGAAAATTTCACCGAGCATAAGCTCAGGTGAGCTAATAAGAGACCGACTGGGCGAAAACCGCTTTTACGGTGGGAAACCTTGGTCACTATCAATGCTCTCTTATGGCATTCGGTATGTGTAACGCACTGGCTACGTTCCAACGACTGATGACGCAAGTCATGAGTGATTTGCTGTATAAGGAATGTCTCGTATACATCAATGACGTCATAGTCTTTTCAGACACATCTTCACCAGATTGGCAAAACACGGTCTCCTGCTTAAGCCATCTGAATGCAACCTGATTCAGAGCCGTGTCAAATACCTCGGTCATGCGGTATCAGCCAAAAGAATTGAGACCGACCCTGACAAGCTATCATCCGTCAAATATTGGCCCGTTCCTAAAAACATAGCTGACGTTTTGCAGGCTACTATTATAGATTTGTAGCTAATTTTGCTTCTGTTGCAGAGCCAATTAGCAGGCTATTGGTCGGCATCGACAACCAGAAAAGCAAATGCAAGCGGAAGAGTCAGCTATCGTTGCCATTTCACTGTGGGGACAGAACAGCAGGAGGCCTTTGTGACTTAGGTGAACAAATTAACTAATCTAACAATCCTAGCATACGCAGATTTCAAGCGCCCATTTCTGTTGTCAATAGATGCCAGCTCGCCAGGTCTTGGCGCGGTACTGTATCAGGAAGATGCAGACAGTCGTGAAAAAGTTATCGCATACGGGTTCAAGGCTGTTGAAGCCCAGCGAAAGAAACTACAGAGCCCATAAACGCGAGTTCCTCTGCTTGAAGTGGGCAATTACGGTAAAGTTTTACGATTACCTTTACGGCAGTGTTTTTCAGGTCAGAACCGACAACAATGCCCTTACCTAACTGGATGCAATTGGACGATGGGTTAGTGACCTATCACCATTAGACACCGTGCAGGTAAAAGAAATATTGATGCTGATGCCCTTTCGCGACATGATTTCAGCACGGACAAAGTAGTCACTCAACCCATGATGGAGCCTGGTTGCAGCCGTCGGCACTAGTCTAGTTATTGCTGATTTCACCGCAGGATTAGGTTTTGGCAAATGTCAGTTGCACCACAGTAACAACTAAATGTAATATCAGACATTTCCAGCAGCAAGATCCAGTGAACAGTCGCACTATCACCGCAGTATATGTGTCTAAATGTTGCAGGTGTATTCAGGCGAGAAGCAGTCACAAGGAAAAAGCATAACTGGTCAACATTGAAACGCACGCCCCAATGGAGTTTGTATGCTTTTTATCGCTGGATAAATATGCTGGTGGATTCAAGAACGTCTTAGTCGTTACGGATTACTTTACCTGATACACCCACGCGTTTGCTACACGCAATTAGTTTGCTACAACTGAGACTAAGGTGTTGTTCGACCAATATATTTCGGAAGATGGCTTTCCTGCATGTTTACATAGCAATCAGTGTAGAAACTTAGAAACATGGGTAATAAAGGAACTCTGTGCCCTAGAAGGTGTAGTTAAAAGTCGGACCACTCCTTTTCATCCATTAGGGAACGGAAGTTGTGAGCGATTTAACAGAACACTTATCAATATGATCCGTACGATGTCAGGTGAAAAGAAAGCTAACTGGAAAGCACATCTGGCTACCCTTACCCATGCCTATAATTGTACCAAGTGACGTCAAAGATTACAGTCCGTACTATCTTATGTTCGATCACAATCCACTCTTCCAGGTTGACAACATGGTTGATGTTCCTCAACCAACCCAACCTTCCAGTCTTTACGTCGCTGTCCTCTCGAAGCGATTAAAATACGCTGCAGATTCTGCTCGTAAACATATAATGAATGCACAAGGTCATAATAAATCTATGTATGATTCCAGAGCTTGTGCGTCGAAGCTGATGCCGGGCGATTTGGTGCTCGTCAAGAAACTCGTGCATACGGGACGCCATAAACTTGAGGACATCTACGAAGACCCCGTATTCATAGTCGTGGACCAACCTAACGATGATATCCCGGTGTATGTAATTGGGCAGGACGGCAGCGGCCGTAAGCGCACGCGGCATCGTAACCATCTGCTACCATTCACCGGTGAAACTTGCCTGTCACGTCATCTGCGCTCCCTAATGACGATATTTCGTATGACGCGGATTCGGAGAGCAAAGACGCCTTTCCACAGGACACTCTTGTTACGAAGTTGCGCCCTGAGGCGGAAGTGTTAGTACCAGTTGATCTAGATACCTTGGTACCTCCAGAACCAGAAATTGTGAATGTGCCTATCGTTAATGAATCAGTAGCTAGGGAGAACGGGTCCGTAGCCACTAAGGACCCCGCAGCATCTGTAGAAACCGGCACTTTGAACAATCGTTCCGGTGAATTTAGTGTTTCGGAAACGACGAACCGATTATGATACGTCCTAGGAGAGCGACCGGAGGTATACAAGCACGTCGCTTGTCATATGAAGCCTTAGGGAAACTGTCATTAATTAGAGTCATAGTCAATGAAGAAATTTTTGTATGGTGAATATATTAAGCACAAATAGATTATTCCTTGTTTTAGTTAGTAACTTAGTAGATCCTTGAGTCGTCTATGCCATCGTATGAAATGTTGGGCCGGGATAGTGTGTAGCAGTGTGCTACTAGTAGTTATGCTAAAGGAATGGCATGTTTTATCCCCTTTGTTTAATCTGTAACAATTTATTGCTGTCTGCTTATTTAAGCATTCACTTGCCTTAGGAGCCCCAAGATAAGAGCGGTGAGTATATCACTAAATGTTATTACCCAATAAATAGCCACCCACATTGTAGGGTAAGTATGTCTACATCAAAGCTATCCATTATGATGATTCTTGATTTTTAGTATGTATCGTTTACACTGTGTGGATGTTTATTGCGGTACCGCACAGCAATAATTGCAATGGGCTATTAGGTACATGCATATACAAAAGGTCTAACCTTCGCATACGGCGGCGGAGGCACATAGTATCTCTGAAGATACACACTTCGCGAGCGCTGCTAGCATTAAGTATTAAGCATTGTGTATGAACTTGTGTAAGCCTTATTATATTAACTTGGGTAATTCGTATAATGAACTGCGTCATCCGTTTAAATAAATTGTGTTTTAATAATTCATAGTTTTAATAAAGCATAATTCGTATAAATAAATGGTTTGATTCGTGAACATTTGAACCTTGGAACCCCATTATGTACCCTGTGCGCGAAGCGCTAGAACATAATTATGCCCGCAACCGGGTTTCATTTTTTACTACTTATTCATTCATACATTTGTTCATTTATTTATACTATTTTTCTTGACTTTTTCATATATATGTTGACTGTGGCCAACATGCCAGTAGTGGTAGTAGTGGGTGTAGTGGTGGTAGTGGGCGTGATGATGGCAGTGGCGGCGGCAGCGGGAGCAGTATAAAAACAATAACGAGTATGACGAAGACAATGATAATGATGATAATGATGAAGATAATGATGATAATGATGACAATGGTGATGATTATGATAATGACGATAATAATGATGATAATGACGATAATAATGATGACGATAGTGATGACGATAATGATAATGACGATAAAGATGACGCTGATGATGGTGACGCTGGTGATGATGTATAATGATGATAACGATGGCGATAACGAAGACGATGATGATGATGATAATAATTATTATAACAAGAGGCCCAAAGGCCTCAAGACGCTCACCTGAAAAAAAGAAAGAAAAAAGAGGGGGAAAAAGAGGGAAAAAAGAGGGGAAAAAGAGGGAAAAAAGAGGGAAAAAAGAGAGAAAAATAGAGAGAAAAATGAGAGAGAAAACTGAGAGAGAAAAATGAGAGAGAAAAATGAGAGAGAGAAATGAGAGAGAAAAATGAGAGAGAAAAATGAGAGAGAAAAATGAGAGAGAAAAATGAGAGAGAAAAATAGAGAGAAAAATAGAGAGAAAAATGAGAGAGAAAAATGAGAGAGAAAAATGAGAGGAAAAAGAGAGAAAAAAGAGAGAAAAAAAAGAAAAAAGAGAGAAAAAGAGAGAAAGAGAGAGAAAAAAGAGAGAAAAAAGAGATAAAAGAAGCCAAAAAGACCCGACAATACCCATTAGGATACTGAAACAAGACAAGAGGCCAAAGAGA
>WURV02208277.1:0-26218 GCA_011762755.2 Epimenia babai
TATATATATTATGGTGTGAATTTGTGTTACTATTTCGAATCAAGACACCCAACAATAATACTCAGTGTAACACTAATCATCACAATGCACTTTTGTGTACGCCTTAAATGTCGAACAGGAAATAAAAAATTGGCGTTTTTAATTACACAACGGAGATCATCGCACAACTTTGGGAGAATAATACACGAATGCGAGATCGTTCGGTCGATCCACACGGATCGCCAAAACTGAACCAAACTTGTGCGCGTTAACACACACGCATAGCACGCACGCACGAATTACTTACATGGACTCGCCACCGAGTAAGTTACCGATCATGTGATTCGGGGTGATGTGATCGTCCCCCGCCGCCCACAGGCTGTTGTTCCACGTGGCAGCAACGCCGCCGCCGCTGGCTGAGTATTGCGAGTACGTACTCATCGGCGACGACTGGCTCCACATGCTCGAGCTGTCCTTGCGATGCATGCCCATACGCTGCTGGGCAGTCTGACCGGCGATCGCGGCCCCGCGCAGGCCGCCGGCACCCCCGCCGCCGTACGCGTCTTGCGACATCTTCGCGATGTCCATGTCGCTGGCGAATTCGGCGACCATCGGCACGTTTCCGAGCGAGCAGTTGTGGAGGCATTTCTGCGCCTTGATCGCTTCGTCGCGCGTCGAGTACTGCACCATGGCCTGCCCGTTGTACATGCTGAACTGGAGTAGCGGTCCGTGCTGCTGGCAGATCGTGCGCAGCGTGCCCGCGTCGATCTGCGGCGTGGAGGCAGGATTCGTTACTCGCGCGAACATCATACAGAGCGTAACCAAAGTAGATAATTAACATGCACAGAGACCGTTATCATAACGATGCAGACACATAAAAATACATGTAAAATTCACAACTTCAGTCCATAGTATAAGATAACCCAAAAAACTTAAAACTAAAAAATAATACATGTATGACCAAGGATGGATTTCCGATTATTATTATAATGCTTTATATACAAATTATAACATGCACCTAACGCTAGCTTGTCAAAGAACTGGGCATATAGTTGGCCATTCCAATAAGTTAGGTTATATAACAGGATATCAAGGATCATTTAATGATATGATGAATTGAATCCTATTCAATACTAGTACATTACGGGCAATGGTAAATCAATGTTTGAATAAGAGCTGCGTTATATTTATTCATGTTACATCGATATACATCGATGTGAAAAATAAATATTGAAACACATTCAACATACGACTCGCGTCAGGTACTCAACTGTATATTCTGATGAACTCCTCCTTACTGACTGTGTATAAGTATACCTACAGTATACCTACACATACCTCTTGATTTAAGTTGTTTTGTATTATTTCCTGAATGAGGTAAGGATGCTGCTCAACATTTTTGAACCGTTTATGAGCTACATCAGTTGAGGATCCATGCTAATTTATCGCAATTATAGATGCCTGTAGTAATACTTTCGGGCTTTTTGCTATGGTATGCATTTTTTGTGATGCCAGTTGTTAACCCAAAAGTTCTCGACAAACGATGGGAACAAACGTACGAAATGCTTTTTATAAAATATGCAAATAGTGTCGATAGAAATGTCTTGAAATTGGACAGGGTATTACGTAGTAAATGAATATAATCGGACTACATAATTAGTGTATCTCGTTATCTGTGGAGCAGATTACACAGGGGCCACAATTACTGTTTATCAAGAAAGAAAATGTGTTATGGCGCGTCTACAGTGCTGTATACCAGTATAATTACATAATCAATAACAGAGTAGCTACATGACACGAGTGGTGGGGTGTTGAAAAATTAAAATATATTCACATAGAGAAAACTATACGTAGTTCATAGGTAAATGATGAATTTATGCCAACTACAAGTACGTTTTAACGTATGTTTACAAGATATTTCTTGGTCAAGTTTTTACATCTTCTGACCATTAGTTCCACAAGGAAGATGCTGCGTATGTAAATATGCGTTGGCTTGTAGAGTGTGTTTGTGTTTTGTGGGTGCATAGAATTGTGGTCTTAGACACCCTAGTATTTCATGAATGAGTTTTGATGTGGATTCAATACGAGAGGTAGCTAGATGCAATGTTGTGTATGGAAGAATGAATGGCGATAAAAATTTTGAATAGTGATAAAAACTTCTCCCATACTCCAAAACTCTAGTGGCTACAGGGAGTTTAGGTGGGTTTCTATGATATTAACTCGATAGATTTGATATTTTTAGGTGAAAATAACAGTTTAATAGAAGGGTTGTTTTGTTCCATGTTGAAATGTTGGTCTAGTAAAACGCCAGGAGTTACAGCTTGTCCACATGGGATTTGGTTGTTGAAATTGAGATAGATATTGGGTTGGGGAGGGATGTGTCCGTGTGGCTGGAGAAATAACGAAAAATTGGGTTTTATTAGAATTTAAATTCAAGTTGTATTAACACATCCAGACAGCAGTTGTTCCAACTCATTATGAAAAACTGATTTACTAGTTTCCGTTAATCTATACACGCATGTTTAGTGATGATGATTTGCCACCACATCAAAGCTGGCCAATCTCAAATTTGAGATTGAAGGTGGTGAGTGTAGTGGGGTTCACTGCTGATATCACGCTATACTGTATTTATTGGATCTGGTCGAATATCTGCCGTGCAAGATTCTATCCACACTGGATACCCGTTATTCGAGGCTTAGTTTGTTCTAAGAGTTTACGACCGCCACGTGCCTCGCAGGGTTGTGAATCATATTCTGATAAATGACCAGAGCCGATGCATATTGATGATAAGAGCGTTATAAAGCCACAGACATGCACAGTGTGCCGAATTTAAATCAGTTATCGCTGACTTGTCACACAGTTGTACCACAGCTTACAGGTGACTATTGTTACCACAGTATTGTTCACTCTCAATGGTGTTCTATTCTATGTCTAGTTACCGACACAAGACAGTGTCGGTGACCTATTTAACAACAACGGCCTAGCCAGCGAAATGAATACAATTTATTAGAAATATATGTTGAATTCTCTCTAAAACCCTCATTTTCAATCAATCAAATAATAAAATATACCAACAGATAGCTATTTATCTTTTCTAGTCAAAAACTTTGTATGATACACAATGAAGTATTACATAAATCGATAAAAAACACCGTTTTGACAGCTGCTAACCAGCGCATTCACACATTCTGTGTATTTGCTGCAATATCAATGTAACACTGTCACACTACGCTAGTCATGGATAAAAAGCAATGTACACTTAACATAAATTTCATACTCACACTCACTATAAGTATAAAATCCTTTATAAATGCCTTAAAAGTGTATAACTGTAATTTGAGTTCTAAGTTGGACCTTGAAATGACTCAATCGCACATCATTCTGTGATGTACATATAAAACTACGCAAATGGTAGTTATGGAAGGATATTGTGACTGGATGTGACTGGATGAGGGTACTCACCACTGGAGACAGGTTGCGTAGTATGACCCAGAACCCAGCTGTACGGCTAATGTTTCTGTCCCACGATGCATTGCTCAGCGCGCCACCGGTTACTGTAATTTGTAGATTACATTTCGGTACAGAATTTTAGAGCATAGTAATTAGATAGATGTTTAAACGTTACTCGGTAATTAGAGAATATATGGTGGAGCTCGGGGCTAAGCTATGAAATCAAGTTCATCGATGGCAAAAAAATCAAGACTAGACTAGACGCACAGGTGACTGGTGAGGCAGCGGTACTGTATCAAAAACAGCACATGATTACCCTGTAATTAATTAGTGTTTGGGCCTGCTCCTATACACATGTTGAATGTCTGATCCTAATATAGAATACGGATAAATAAAGTTAATACATGACATGACGCCATTTGGGTGAGAAACCATGTCAAATATTAAGACAGAAATAGATTCAGTAATTGCGCTAAGGATCGAACCTGGCGTGAAGGCTGATCCGGATGTGCCGGCCCATGACTGCTGGCGCTGCATGCCGGCCCCGATGGATGACCAGGACTTGCTCTGCTGAGCGAGGCCGGGTGGCGGGCGCGATACAGCCGAGTTGTTGCGTACTCCCGCACCCCACAGCTGCGATGTGAGGCTAGTCGGGGTCACATCGCCGAGAGCGCGCTTATTCAGATCGATCGCTTCAGACTTGCGCGCCAGGTTACTGAGGCTGTCGTCTTTGATTGTGTTGACGCTGATGGAACGCGTGTAACTGCCGGGCGTGATGTGCGGGTCGTCTTCGATGTTGTTATTGCTCGTTCCCTGCCACAGCTTGCCCGGGATGAACTCTGGTGGGAATGTTGGCATGGAAGAGGATTCGGAACTTGTGAGATCGCCATCTGATTTCTCGACGGTCGACGCAGATGCGGCATTGTCCGAAGAAGTCGGCGGTGGCCAGCTGGCGCTTGTGTTCGCGGACCATGTGTTGTCGCCGTAACTGAACGCTTCAAATGCCCCGCCGCCCATACTCGGCACCGAGTGTGACTGGTGGAGAACCTTGATATCGCTGGCACTATCCACCTCTTTATCGGGCGTCTGTCGTTGTTTCCACACGGAGAGGCGAGAATGAGGCTGAGAAGACATGGCTATGTTAAGATTATTGAACTGTTGAAGAGCGTCGCTGCCCGCATCGCCGCACTGAACAACTGAGCTCGGACTGATCTCGCTGACCGAGTTCGGCTTGATGCCGCCCGCATTTTGCTCTTCCTTGATCTTCTTTTGCAAGTGGAAGATATGATACTTGATGGTGCTGATGTTGGAGACACATTGCTCCTGCTTCTGGCGTAGGACGGCGGGATTGAGGCCATTTTTGTTGTGCTGGAGCGCCTGCTGCGTGTTCACAGCGTTTTGGAGAAAGGTGAGTTGTTGGAGCAGCTGTTGCACGAGGATGAGCAATCGCTTGGGAAGCTGCTGACTAAGTAACTGGCCGAACAGTACTTTATCGATAAATCCCGACTTGTACGCCATATTGATCTGTTGGAGAATCAGGTGCTGTGCGGCTTGTTGCTGCTGCAGTGTCTGCATAGCGGGCAGAGGCGGCGGAGGCATCTGACCCGGCAACGCGATACCGCCGCTGAGTGACGGCGGCGGTTCATTCATCAGCTTATGCTGGAGCACCTTTTGCATGGCAGACATATTGTAGTTGCTAGCAGCCCCGAGACTAGAGGAATTGAGACTAGGACCCTTGTTAAACACTGTCGGAGGCATCTGTTGGCCATGCAAGGATGGCGGCATGTTCGGAGGCAGTTCGTCGCGGCTCACGGTCGGGGTTGGTAGTTTGTGATTGGGTGGACGCGAACCCTCAATGAATACGTCAATCTCGCCATCAATACGGTCCGGAACAATACCCCTCACCCGCAGATCGGCTGTCGCACAAAATATTTATGTCAGAAAACATAGGAAATATCCTGCACTGACTAAACATTCTAGATAATCGACTGCAACCCAATATTTATAGATTACATCCAAGAAAAAAGCAAAAAAAAAACAAATCCTACAAATGACTAACTATGCTCAAAGCGAACAGCACTGAACAGCACCACTTTATATGGTATAATTTATTTATATATTTACATATTTACAGGGTATAGAAAGGTACCAGTTCCTAGGGATGTCACTGATTTCTTAATCAAATACTCCGACTCAATAATGAATGTTGTAAAACCTCATCTAAACTGCCTTCAAGTGTACATACGTGCGAGTGAACTAGCAAATTCTCCCCGTACCTAATGATGTACTGAGCTGTACTCACCAATCGCAGATTCCAGATTGTTGTTGTTGGTTATCAACGCATTGAGGGCATCCTCCTTCTGAAAAGCAACCCGCGTTAGGCATAAGTTTTCTTTTGGTACGTAATGAAACACGGCGCAGAAAAATATTGC
Source organism: Epimenia babai (assembly GCA_011762755.2). NCBI lineage: Eukaryota > Metazoa > Mollusca > Solenogastres > Cavibelonia > Epimeniidae > Epimenia > Epimenia babai. Next base: position 5,862 of record WURV02208277.1, read on the forward strand.
ATTAAGTCGATGTTTATATTTGCCATTGGCGCAATATATATATTACTAATACTACCATTATGCCGACATCATTTGGAATTGAAATGCAATAATGAATCGATATCTATAACTGGAATTTAGAATATTAAATTACTTTATTTTCCATGATTTTTTATGTTACAATAATGATGCATTTTTACACAATAAAAGTATTTGAGATAGACATCCCATCTTGGTGCTGCAGGACTCCCTGTAGTTTATTTATGATAATACGGTAAGTGAACAAAACCGTTATTACACGCCACGATATTATGTTTTAGTTTGAAGACTCGTAATAAGAGTAACAAAAATTTACTATAATTACCCTCGTACTTAAAGTATATGGGTATTTTTGGACCAATCTAAACAGACTATACACAAAGATGTAAATATGCGTGAAATAACTTGATTAGTGATATCCAAAATTTGGCTTTGAATTTTCTCCAAACTGATGTATGATTCTGCAGTCTAAATCGATCCAGCAAAACCGCAGTTTTTTTGCATCCTTGATTCTAGTCTCTCAATCAAATACATAAACATGATTCACATCTCCATGCCATATTTAAGTGAGCGACTGCTAGTGAAGTTGAATGTAACGTCGATACTTTTTGATATATAGCAATTCACGTACTTTGTACCCACGATCGAGCAACTGCTGAAGTTGTTTGGCCCGCATTTGAGGTGGTCCATTGTTGGTGGGAAGTGGGAAGCGTGGAGTGCCCTACATCGCAACCACGTAACGAATTGTATAATAGGTCAATCATTCTATACACATTCGATTCGTCCACAGCACATACAGGCTAGCTTTGTAATGGACAATTAATGACCAAGGCAATTACAGTTATTACAGGCCTATGGCTATGTAAACGACTTCAAATTGTCAACTTTCATTGAGGTAAATTAAGGGGATTATACAAGACCAATATTTATATGACTTGTTATATACATCGAAATGTTTTAATAATAAATACGATGATTAGAGTGCTACTTCAATATGCCAAGTGCATTCCCACTCACACTTTTCTAGTGTTGATATGAGTACTCAGGTACTACTCGGGTACATAACTCCTAGGATAATTTTGTCAGACACTCGGGTAATATGGGATACGGGTATTTTAATGTATCACTGTTCTGCCAGAATTTACAGTGAACTGACACTGACAGCATTGTTAAATGACTTCAATGACCACAAATCAATGAAAAATCTGTACGAGAGTAAACCGATCAAACCCTCATAATGACGTTTGTCAATGGTGCGATCATTCCAATCATAAAACACACTGTACCACAAAATGAAATGGCGTGCTGACATTACGATGATGTCGCCATTTTAAGTTTCTAAGTGAGGGAGATTTAAAGTAGTTAACATCATGGTACATCTAACATAGATAACACCCATAGAGATATCCATATAACACCCAGAAAAACTGATTAGCTTAGGAATGTTTTAGCTGACTAATTCGTCATTTGATTAGTGATTAATATTTTTTTTCAATCAACTTGAGCTTCCACAAATATTAGTTCACCTTCATTCGAATGCACCATAACCGTCCTTGACCTGAGTAGCAAATCAACTAAGATGGCAACTACCAATCCTACTGTCACTCAAACGAGTTCTCAGAAAAAACTTATCAGAATTTATAAATATACGAAAAATGAACACAACACAATTTAAAGGGTATATTTTTCTCTTTATCAAGAAGATATTGAATTAATTTACAATAACTAAAGTTGGGCGTATTAGGTAGCCGTTTTTGAAAGCTGTTTCACCTGTCCACAAATCATGACGAGTACTCGTGTACCTGCTCGTGATCACCCCACGAGTACCCGGGATTCAGTTTCAGCACTCGTTACTACACTACACTTTACATTTGTTTTGTTTTCACGTAAAAATAAAATTACAGAAATGATCTTACAGTTGAGTTTCAATGATGAACATCATCAAAGCATATGTAAGTGAAATTACATTCCTCTCCCAGAATCACATACTGTTATAAGTACTCTTTCAATTTTATTGGTTTATAATAGAGCAAAAAGAATCCTACTTCTATATTGTACATTTATTAGGCTCTTGCGTGACACAAACTAGACTGTGTATTAAGTAGACGCTAGCAGAGATCACTCAGTGGCGTGTCTACTAGAGTGTGGAAAGAATGCTTTAAACTGGAATGATGCCTGCTGTGTGAACACCACACTGGCGTACAAGTCACTTATGGTAATAAGAAATCAACTGTGACATTATTTACTTTAAAAAAATAAAAATTAGTAGAAATGTGTAATATCTGAAGTCAACATATAGCGATAGACATTATGCACAATATGCATAACAAGGCATATGATATAAGTTTCTTTGGGCAAAATTACAAACATAAGCAGAAATTACCTCATACCCGCATAATACGATGCTCCGAACAAATCTAAATACTACCAACCCAACGATAATATCTGCCACATAAAGCTTTGGGTCAAGCAGTTCTTCTGAGATTTTTTAGTTGAAAATACAAATATTGGCAGAAATTACTTCACATTGCACGGATGACGATACCCCAACAAAGGTGATTTAGACAAACCCAATGACGATACCTGCCAAATTGCAAAGCCTTGGGCAAAACGGTTTTTGAGAATAATTTTTAAGAAAATGTTAGGGACAGAGGGACGGACATACCGAGCATAAGCTCCATGGAGCTAATAGAGTAAAATAAAATCATGATGAGATACATTTATAATGTCGGTATTGGGAACAATATTTACAATGATAAAATATAAATCAAACGGATTTAAAAATAGAGGAATATCATTGAAATTGTCGATCTATAATAAACTGTACACACAAGAATTCCTAATTGACTTATTGAAAATTTGAATACATATCTTTGAATTCAGTCTAAGTGTAGTAACATATACGCAGATGGTGTCGTAATATATTCCCTTTTGTAGATGTGGCATATGAGACACGTAAAACTTAACTAAGTATATTTTAACCAATCAAATGGTAAATTGAATATCAAATATAGCAATTATTGACGTATATGACTCTGTTATTCTGTATATTTAAGTTATTTGGTTGATTTAATAGAAAAGGAAAGTAATAGATATTAAAGAATTAGTAATATCAGCAAATCTTGAAATATTAGATAGACACGTTTCAATAGAAGCGGATTATTCGTCTATTGTGTACAGTTGACTGCTTAGAATTTCCCAAGCAATGCCATCAAATCGATTTTACCCAGTCAATAACTGTCTGAAACCGTGAATACACCAGACGCAATGTGATAATATAGCCGAGATCTCCCATTGTTACCCTAGACAAAACATACCCGGCTGGCCACACTATTAGCCCGGTTCTTCCAGCCAGACGCACTGCTCCATGTGGAATTAGCTTCCTGGGTCGTGTCATTCCAGGTACCAGTGTCTGTCTCGGAAAACACGTCACTCTCACTGCCATAGCTGCTCCCCTCACGCAGGCTACTCTCGCTCGCCTTCAAAGTGACATGTACATTCAATGTATACCAAATTGGTTGACATATCATCATTTCATATTATATAATTTATTTGTTATTAACTAACTAGGCCAATACACTTCCCGATGTATAAATAGAAATTTCTCGTCCCCCTTCTTTGTCATAAAAAAATTCACTCGTTTGAAATTTTAAGTAAAGTAACAGATATATAAGCGGCCATATTCTGCATACGCCAAAACCACCCTGGCCCAACATAAACACTGCCCATTGTGAGCTGTGTATGAAACGGAGTGAAGTATATAGCATGCTGAGAAATTCACAGAAAATACCTCAAATGGTTGTTATTTTTTGGGATAAAAACTAGTAAATTATAAGGCGTACCATTTTTTTGGTAACAGAGTGTATATAACAAATGCTTCCATGTTCTAGTTATTTCTCTTGTGAATTGACTATTTTGAAACTGTCACTAACAGTATCTATTGGTTAAATGATGAATTTTACACTGTATAAGACAGGCGATAATTGAGACATTCTCTACTTACATCTACACCGTGCAGACATAATAATGCATATCACATTATCATATACACTCTATACATTATTCACTATCTTAAAAAAGTTACTGTACGTAATATAGTCCTCCAGTCAATATCAGACAACGCGAGAGTATAAAGCAATTTAAGTCCCATAACACCACGCTTAGTACAACTCATATAATTTACCATTATCATCGCCATTTTACGGGTATTTTTTCCAAGCAACCTTCATCATAGTTTTGTGCTCTTAATCGACATATTATAATTCTATTTCTGATGTATGCAATAATATTCAAAATATTACAGCTATTAGTTTTCGCTTAAATATCACTGAAATGTATTTGACCGTGTTATTAGTGCAGGCTTCTTAGTTATAAGTGTAGGAAGCTCCTTACTGTTTTAGTGTTGATTTATATGTGTGTTTTTTTCTGACGCTGCTTAGGCCATATAAATTCTCTCAAATAGTGTATTTATTGCTGTATTGCGTATTAGACAGCAATGCCATTAGCCATCATCACACTGATATCTGTAAATCACATTACTATAGCATTATAATTCAGTGGCAACGGAGTGTTAAGAGTTAGTGCACTTTTAATCAAATATATTTAATTTCATATATTTCATATCATAAAATTATTCTCATAACAAAAAATTTACTTTTCGAAGTACTATTAGTCAAGAGCTGCTCATAGGCTTATACTATACAGAATAAAAATATCTTAAACAAAAAATAAAGCGTCAAAATAATGAGTTTTTTGGTGCCTTAATTGCATTTACTCATAAACCATTATTATGACTAACGCCCAGCCCCAATTATGTAATTATTCATGCTTCAATCAACTTAGAGCAATGCTAATAAATAGCTTATTGGCCACTCGTGGCTCAGGATATGTATGTGTGCAATGTGAATACAGTTGACAAGGGTGGCAACTTGAACATAGTGCATTGGGGGTCCGGTGACCAGAATTACAATCAGTAATATGATTTACTGGGCTACCTGTATGTACAGTTATCGTTGAATAAGCAGGAAAAGTAGTGGGGCCAAACTACCGAGCACCAGGCAACAATATAGGGAATGTATGCAGAAACAAATTTGAGGATTGCAACTAAATTTCATTGATTATTAGAATGCGCTGTCCAGTTGAAATGGCTGTGCGATTCTTGATATTAAAGCATTTTAAGAATGAAGAGTCTAGACGAAACTTGACAAAAACCAGGGTGTTACAAAGTTCACAGAGGCTCCAAAAATTTTTGCGCAAAATATTCGCCAAATGGGGTATTTTGGAGCCAAATGTTCACAACTTTTGCCACTATTTATTAATAACACTCGGGCGGGCTTCGCGCTACTGTGATTGCGATGATGCATTATCATTAATTTTAGATAATAAAGTGGATTTTATGTAACTAATTAATTATGTAATTATGCTGTTCATACGAATAAACGTTTAGACATTATTGTAGATACAGCTTTATCCACTATCCTACTTTCTAACAAACCACTATACATGAACAACACTGGACATGTTACTATTGAGGGTCATGTTTGAGACTGTCACACCTCAATTAAATGTCTGGGATTGCACATATGTAAACTCCATGCTCGCTCTCTTGGAATAGTTTTGTTCACACTTAATTAATATTTGTTTTTAAAGTGGTTAAATTTTACAGTAGACAACTGTTACAGACAAATAATACACCATACAATAAATGATATGATATGATATAGTATAAATATGAAATAAATAATAGAAAAACAATAAAGAACTTATATTAAATATTCGACATGAACGCCATCTATAAGTACTGTTTAATATATCTTAATGTGTCAAAACATAGCTCCCTCTATTTCTCAAATATTACGCCGGTAACGCCACCCTTATGTATTCCCCGGTGAGCAAAGCCCTGAGCCGAGAATGACGGATTGGGAACCGTAAAATTGCCGAAAATATAAAGTCGTTTGATTATATATTTACACCTCATGAATTCACCGATTTGAAAAAACGCTGTGTTGTGCATGAGTATATTATAAGCGAATGCGGCATCCATTAAAGAGCACGAAATATGAAATGGTGGCTGTTCTTTTGACACTGTTGTTGAATACTATAAAGATAATGGAAAATAACATATTCCTATTTTTACCCCACTTTATATCAAAAGTGGTAGCAAAACAACCCAGAAAAAGGAGTCTAAATGTTTAAGTAACTTATTCTTCATCTATGGGTATTAATTAACACTTCCATGACGGAAGCATAACGCCAACGAGCGCGACAGATCGTTACAACATACGGTGTTACGTATTGCTTCAATTATTGGCCTGTATGAGATTGATTTTACGATAAATAATGCTTATTAGTAGAAAATACAACACCCAACACTAGCAATACAGTATTTCTAACAATCTTTTATAATACACATAATGTATTTTAATTTTTTTCATCACAAAGCTCTTGCGCAATTGTTTGCGCCAGATGGGTTTTTTTATGCGTCAAATTATTATTTATTCTTTTTTTTTGGCGAGAAAAATACCAATAGCGCAAACACTGGTGTTAACTCACCTTACGAATGGCCATCCAGTTAGGGTCGGACGATTCGCTCCAGCTCTGGCTGCTACCTGGAGGTAACGGTGGCATCTTCTTCGGTTGACCATTGATCCACTGGGCGGATGCATCACCACTCCAATTGCCCTGAGGAGGCGCATTCTGAATAGATGGAACTGTATGTTAATATACCACTTAATGAAAAATATTCATAAGGGTAGGATCATGTGGATTGTGGAGCTCTTCGTGTTCTACGGGGTGTATAACTAAATTAGCATATGTAAGCCTCATATTTGTATTAATAGCTGATAATAATATTACACTGACACAGTGTACAACCATGTTTTTCAAACACGGCTTGCTTCGATAGCCATATTTTGGAAGGGAATTTCACTTCAGCTCATTTCATTTAACTGTTGTTAGGCTATGATTTAACTTATATGTACTTTCTATTGTGATATACAATGTTATTAGTTATTACACCATATGTATATAGGCGCTTTGGAGATACTCATTATTAGGGCGCCTCCAAAACAAATGGATTATTATTATTATTATTATTATTATTATTATTATTATTATTATTATTATTAACCATCAATATATCCATTTGAGCTTTAATAATAATTGCTTCATGTGCAGGTTTGTGCATGTCTTCGATTTACTTTGAAAATTAGCGTAGCAATAATTTAGCACTTTAAATGGTTATCGAGAAATTAGTGTAGCAAATTCAATATCTGTATAGTAACTACCATTTAATTTACAATTTTGAATAGCATTTCACGGCGTCAAACCAACGCATATATTGTAAACGAAACAGTATCTTGCGTTTGATATTTACTAATAACTTTATTATTAACCGCACATTTCACAAGTGCTACAGTGTTTCAACATAATGAAAGAGCAAGCCGAATGACTGACGAGAAATAGCGCGACAGTCGATACAGATACAATACCCGGCTGAATACACAGCTTCAACAAGGCCATAGTTAGTAATATATTTGTATTACAGCGCAACATTGCGACCTGATGAGTGAGGGTATTTATTAGACGCATAATGCATTATTAAGTGGATAATTTAGCCGTGCATCTATCGGATGACATTAAATTTATGAGATATAGATTCAAACAATTTCATCGTCATATTATTAAAATGTGAATGTGAATAAAAGTTACAATACACTATATCAATACAGGAAATTACTTGACTCACACCATAATGCGAAATAGGGAGAATATAATTATTATTTTTTAGTTCCGGTGAGATGATGTCCATTACGAACATGCTAAGACAACCGTACAGACGACTGACAAATTTATCTGTCTGTATGCAGCCTGTGCTGACTTGTAGTATTCGGAGGCGAATTGGAAAGTGCAAATATATACCGAATAATGATTGAGCGTGGTTAACAGGAATTGTTGCATAAATGGATTCCTTATTCTTTATCTTATTAAAACATTTGTGAGAGATAAAAATTCATCTGTTGTTCATAACCAAACAACAGAAACAATGAAATCAATTCAAGTGTTTTATCTTTGAATTCTTCGGAAATCACCCACTAAGTTTCGGTTTCGAAATCATTCAAAGTATACGAGCGGCAATATAATACCTTACCGTACCATGCTAGCCTCATAGTAATATATGTTAGATCTATTATTTTTATCTACAAATACAACTTCTTGTATATATACAATTTTGGAAATGTAAATCATAATTTCACATCTATTCTCGACATTCAAACTTTCAACAATAAAACTGAGGGTTAAAAAGAACGCATTGGCCAAACCATGCAGGATTGCTTTAAAAATTAGTTGTCATGTAATTTTACAAATTATTTTTATTAAACTTAATGCAAGAATTCAACCAATGTTCAATATTATGAAAAGTAATTAAGGCATTTTTGGACAAATTTGGACAACCATGTGACATGGCTAGGTAAATATTATTCTAACCAAGGATACGGAACGTTGCACAAACATCGAAAATAATTGATAGTTGACAGGCAAATTTATGCATTGCATTTTTTTGGTGGTGCAATTTTAAATTGATTTCCTCATAAGTATACATTGATATAACTCCTTATTGGATAGCATTTAACAGATGAAGATTAAGACAGGTATTGCTGACACGTTGCCTTTTGGTACACCTAATGAGCATCAAGATATACCTATTCACCTGCTATTAACATGAATTTAATATGGCCGCACCATTGAGGGATATATTATATAAACATTATACTTACAGCATTTGGAGCAGGCGGTGTCGAACCCCAGATGTGTGTACCATCGTCTGACTTGAGTGAAATCGGAGGACTGCTGTTGCCCCATCCTGGACCAGATATGGGCTTTCCGAGTGGCACGACACCTGACACATTTGGCATCGTCATGCCTTGGCTAGATGGCCACTGCGCAGGTTTTTGATCAGAGACGCAGGAAGGCGGCCAATTAGCCAGGTCACTCTGAGACTGCTGGTTCCAACTGTTATCTTTGCCGATATCAACGCCAGTGCCGCTAACGCCAGTACCCCCGTTCGGCGGCCACGATGGATTTTCAGGTTTAGGTGGATTCCATCCAGGTGGAGGTTGGTTAATGTTGGCGCCACGCCACGGTACCTGTGACTTGTCAACTGGCCACGGGCAAGGAGACGGTTCTGTAGGTGTCCGAGGACCGCTAGAAACATTATTCCACAATGGACTAGTTTGAATTGCATCATCATCGGATTTTGTCGAGCCTTCACCCGAATCTAACCAAACTTGGGGGTTTTCTTTGCTCGCTTCCCATATGGCCGTTCCATTGTAATTGTTCCACACATTTGGCTTATTTTCTTCGACTTGTTTGCGCTTGGTATTGGGCGAAACCTTCACGTCCCATGCGTAATCCTGACGTACAGCTTTAGCTCCCCATCCGTCAGGGCAATCTATCACTCGCTGTCTTTCTTGCCTGCGTTGTTTTTCCAATAGTTCCGCCTGCGATATCACCTCTTCCTCCACACTCTTGGGAACGATTGCACTGTTATTGGTATTTGATTTCAAATTCAGACCCTTGCCAGCAGCCTGTGCGAAAGTACTAGGTTGTGTCTTTGGCGTATCGACCGCATTCGTCTCAGAAACAGTAGCACCTCCCCATGATGATTGGGGAACAGTGGCACCCCACTGACTGGTCTGGGTGTTCTTTTCCCACGCTGACACGCCGGAAACTGAAGAATTGGCAGCAGATATGGGACTAGTATTGGGCCATCCAGACACACTGCTGGTATTGGCATTGGCACCAGAGTTAGTGGGGAGCGACCCCCAAACTGACGTAGAAGGGGATGAGGCTCCCCACGCGCTACCACTGCTTGTAGTTCCAATTTTATTGGCATCGTGGCTGCCAGCCGCGCCCCATGAATCTTTGGTAGGACCCATATTTTGAAAACCAGGCCCAAAGTTCATTCCTTGCCAGACCGGTGTAGTACGACCCGGAATATCGCCTGTGGCTGTAGATGCGCTCCCCTTATCGTTGTCAATCGAATTTGCCTGTGTACTTTGCGTATTCAAGGCAGCGGCAGCATTCCCCCATGCCGGAGCACTGTTACTACTCGTGGCATTTGGTGTCGTAGAAAAGGGTCCCGTCAGTTGCATATTCGACACCAGTTTGACATCAGCAGGATTAGGCATATATGACCCCCAGCCGAGTGCGTTACTAGAAGCGGACGTAGCAGCACCGTTAGAACTCCACACCGACACCTCTGACATGTTAAACGTTGTATGCGTGCTCGTGGAAGCACTAAGACTTTGAATGGCACTTGAAGTGGATAGACACGGAGAATACTGGCTGTCGTATATGCTACCGGAATTACTTATCACAGACTTATAGGAATCGTAGCTTATATCATCGACTTCGATAGCAGATGTAGTGTTGACCATGGCATATGAAAACCGGAGCACATAATAGTTTGTGGCTTTACTTGTATCGTTGTGCAAAATAGCATAAAATCCGTGTCCCTAACCTGAAACATTAGATTCCTATGATTACTTACACAATGGAAAAATTGATATTTGTTCTATCTTTAAATAATATAGAAAGTGATATTTCACAAGTGCATCTTAATTATAAAATTAATATTTATAATAAAAAAAATAACCCATAAAATTATTTTATTATAAAATTTAAGTTAAAAATTCTTTATGCAAGCTGGAATGCAACCCGAGTGTTAGTGTGTCATATTAGGTCTGAGCAATTTCTATGTGTACACAAATGGCAGATTATTTTAATATTCCAAATAATTTTATATAATAATATTCAGAAGAAAATTACACAAATTAGACTTCTTTGATTTCAATATCACTGCATACTAAATGAAGACTTCTTTGAATTCAATATCATTGCGTACTAAATGATACAACTGAATGGACAGTAACAATGGCTTACTGCCATTTATAACTAATAGAACTAGTTTAATTTGTGATCGTAGTAATCCGCTAGGTTTCAGACACTGACCTAGATGGACATTATTTTCTAAGATTTTTTATAAGAAGTCAGACATAAAAACAGTTACCCGTATACGAATAAACAATAGGTCAAAGAAGCAGAGAAATGGTCACCTGGATAGTAATATTGAAAAATTTGACTAAACATCAGTATTGACTGGGTTCACTATTTCAGCCAACAGAGTACAAAGCTGGTTTATTCATGCGAATCAAAGATTATCAACTGTCACTATCAATTAAATTTAGCCTAATGAAATTCAAAAAACCCTGATAGAAACTCAGATTAATTTCAAAACCAGGATTAAGATGTAGTAACGAAGATCATGCACAATAATAATTAGGAAAAATGTCATTAGAAAATTGTTTTTGAATCCCGATTCCATTAAATTCAATAATTTTCTAATAGACACAATACACTAGTAAAAACTTGCCCGAGTGACTAAAGCCCTGCGCGTCAGGTATTCAAAAAAATCACAAACATCAGCTTATAATAACATGTGCTGGCTGTGACAGTGTTGGTATACCTTTGGAAAATAATAATCCCAACAGTAATTGCAGATGTAATCTTGTATATATCTAACCAAGAAAAACAACGAGTCAGTTCTGAATCATTGAGTTGCAAAAATACAATACATTCTATGCAATAACATTGAATAATAAATACAGTAAATGACAGTATGTACTGTCAAGTTTCATTTATTATTTCAGAAGAATAGTCACATTATCACCTATTTTATTGTTTAAAACAACAAAAAAACTCAAAATACACTTATTCATCATAGCTTCCACCAAATGAAAAGCCAAGAATACTTCATCCATATGCCAAAAATCTCTTTAAATTTATACAATGAAAGAATAAGCCACCCGTTTTACTTACGCTACGACCACTTTCTTATAGATTGGGTTTGTGATTGTACTATCTTTTCATTTCTCAAGTATGTCCATTTTATAACATTTTCTCCGTGTCTATATTATTTTGATATGTCCATTGTATTATCTAACAATCTAACATTTCTCTCCATATTGCTCATGTAGTTAGTTGTAAACAACTTAAGCTGATGAACAGATAAACAATTACATTACAGGCTTAAGGCTACTGGAGTTTTTAATTCATGTAAAGTGTGTTAAGTGACAGCTATGTCAATAAGTACTTAAACAAATACAGTTCAGTTTATTTGTTAAAAAGAAACTTAAATTAAGCCACCATTCAATATATAATGTTCAATGATTGCATGTTGCAGTGATATTAATTTTGAAAAATTTTAACTTATTTCCTGTCCTGATGTAACGTATACGGGGAAAGACGCCATCTTGAATATTAAATATTAAACGACGCCATCTTGTCTGTTGTGGTTTCGATACAATAAGTTTAAACACAACGGCAGAAAAAAAATATTATGCTACACAATTGCCTACACTGAATGTCCGGATTTACTTTTAAGCAATAAAACCCACAACACACTGCACACACAACAGAACAAATATCTCCCAACACAGAAGTCAGACTAACGTTACAAGAAACGCCCAAAAATGAAATTGTCTCAAAATTACCTCTCGAATAAACACAATACATTATGTAAGTAAGAAATTAAAAATTTGGCTTTAATCCCTGTAGTAAGCGAATGTGCGATGTCTACAAATGTCTATCATAATATCAAACAAACCTTTTTTCGCACGGCAAGAAGCAGGTAGACTGATCGACGAAATGTAACGAAACTACCCTGCCAAAATTGCACATACGCTAAATATCACAGAATTGCTTTGTTAAATAGTTACCGCGTGAACACATTAAAACTGAGAATATGCATAGCACCGGATATGAGACATTAGAATATTGCTGGAAAATGCAGAAACTGCACTAAGCTGAGCAGCGTTTGGCCGCTATAATAACAGGCCTCCATTTTTACAACCTTCTCCGAGCAAACGATTTGTCTGTGACCCAGCGACATACACCTCAATGCGCATGTCCAAAATACTGTTTACATGGAGATGACGTTCTACTGCGCAGTGCCATTTAGCTTCTACAAATTTATCCATACGAGTAATAATCGCAGACGCTATGTCACTATAATACATCGAAACGTATACGGTTGGCACCTTGCCATTAATTGGCTATTTAGACGAGATTAGCCCTAGTTGTAACCCAACCATGGTTGGCTACGTGCATAATATTAATACCCTCAACGCAGACAAGCTCGCCAACCATGGCCATATTGTAACAAGAGATATAAAATACTGTTGAAGCAAACACTGTTCTATTTCTGTGTAAATATTATCATGGTACTCCTGGCTTAACTGTGGAGTTAGTGTGCCTGACGACCGGCTATAAAACTAACACGACCACACTTTTAATTTTCACTTTATAAATCTACTGTTTTATAGTGAATAGATTGAACTCTCATTAGCCTGGAGTCTCGCTATCTATTTAAATCAGTCCATATCGAACAAATATGACACTTGACACGAGTCAAATAACTTAATACCTTTAACACAAATATCAGCTATGAAAGATATACTGAGCTTAAAGCCATTTTTGGCCTTTTACTAAAGTCAAAGTCATTAAAATTCATTGCATAATTTATCATATTTTATATAAACTCTCATTACTCTTAAAAGAAGAGAAAGTTTTTAAAAAAAACTAATTTAAAAAATCAGCCAAACAAACAAAATCTTCTTTGTTATATATTAAAAGGGGTTTCAAGTTTTTTATCGCTCTGTACACAAGGGCATAAAGGTCTGCTTTCGACCAACCAGCGACCAACCGGAATAAAACATTAACAAGTACATGCAAAATCACCAAAACATATTTGATTACAAAGTATTTGCAATTCTTAACCCTTTGGACACTGATAGCTGTGTTTTATATCATTATAAAAATAACATCCTATGACAACAGCGTGGAGAGGGTTGAAGGAGGTCGTGGGTTCAAGTCCTATCAGAGGTATGGGTTTTTTCTGTGCATTTCTCTCCGGCTATTTTTGAACCACATTGACGAACCCCATTACCATCACATTAATACGGAAAAAACCGTAAAAATCAGCCAATCAATTTTTTCTCCATCATCATGCTTGTTACACATCTGTGCATATCGCTGGCTAAGATATACAGACCTTAAACATCAGTGGTTCTATAAAAAACGGTGTTAAATACCGAAATGCACAGGAGAAAGCTTGCCCCTGAAACTAAGTTGGCAGAGCACCAGACCAGTTTCCAGAATGGAATGAAATTTTATTGCCTTTTTTAACACATGGCTTTCAAAGACCCTCCACAAATTTACTCAAACTATAGCTGATTGAAAATGTAGTTTAAAAATCGGATAAGGTACAAATTAAGAAAATAAATTAAACGTATACAGTACATATTTAAATTTCAATTTCAACTTTTACATACACCAGAAAACATTTTGGGATCTATAGAATAGTCCTCTGTTAACCAATGATTCATTTGGAACAAAAACTTAGCCAAGCCTAAAGGGGAACATAGAAACTGGTGTCACAAGAATAATGTACACATCATTACAGAAATATTGAGTACTATATGTAGGCTCCAACAAAAAATAACATTTATAAAATAAAACAGAGCATTTTGTCACGTAATTTATATCACAATGTTCATCTTATGCTCATCTCTATATTATACTTATGTTTACACACCCATGCCAGTACTATGTACTATATAATGTAGATATATATATTAACGCCCAACTCCGATAAGATACCATGAGATGTGTATAGGTATGAAACTGTGGCCAAAATAATTGTAGCTATTGTTTCCATAACAAAAATATATTTGTAAACTATGACCGAGACTAAAGTGTAATTTAATACTTCCCAATGGTCTTATCTGTAGGTGTATTATCAAGTAGTTCTGATAAACCGACATGCTAGGTATCAGTTATAATTGACTAATCGGTACACTGTATTTTCAAGATAAAACAGTAGTAGGGTAAAAATACGCTCTCCTATATTATAGTGATCACAGCCATGATGAAACTATGAACTCAACATTATTCTTTATTTTGAAGTTCTCTATCTAAGCAAATTATGGGTGCTATCAAATGTATTTTTGAATTCTAAACTATTCTTAATATAGGGCTATAAATATTCTCATTCTCATACATTTCGAATAAGGTTTTCAAATATTTTTTATTTTAATGAGAATAACCGTAATACTGAAAATCTCAACACAAACAGTATGTAGCATTTTTACAGGATGCCATAATGTACATCTAAGATCCCATCTATTTTCTTCTCAGCAATTAACAAATATATATTTTACTTACAATTTTGCTAATCTGAATGTGATTTGAATTATAATATCTTGATGTGTATAACAAATCTATCCACTGATAAAAGACCTACAGATAGATTCTAGTATAGCTATACCGGATAACTATTGTATAACCTGAAACGATATTTTAATTCTTTAAGTCAAGTCTCACATTGATAATTTAATTATTCGCCTTTGATCTGTGAGTACCTAGTTAAAACAAGCAGTCAGGCTTGCATAACGAGGCTACATCAAAGAATCGGTACAGGTACATAGGTATGCTCAACCTATTAAAGTCAAATCATTCACACCACCAACCTTAAATAATTCAACTCAGACGATTTGACCCAACTCTGTCCCTGACAATTGGCTCCACTATGTCAGGTGACTTAGAATGGAGCTGGGACATGATACAACACCATAATACTTGGAAATAAAGTCATCAACGTGATCTCACTATATTATCATTGATCACTTTCAAGTTTCTACGATGAATAGAAAGAGCTGGTCATACCAAATACGTATTGAATTGTCAATTATTACTTCATCATACATATGTAATTGGCCTCTAAAAAAGTGGATCAAATCATTTGGAAGGGGAAAGGGGGGGGCTAGGTCAGTTGGGCGGATTGTCTCACATACCTATGCGCCAAACTGGATAAAACACCTACCACTATTGTCAAGTTATATAGGGCATTGTCCAAAGTGCCATCAAATTCTCCAAGTCGAATCATTCAGGTAAAATTGTCCGGAAAAGTAATGGAATTTGTTAGTAGTCAATAAAGTATAGGTGTCATCTGTTCGTATTTGGGGAAATATTGCCAGTATCGAAAGATTCCCAATTGAGTTTATTCCCATCAACCCACCCACACAGCTTATACCTCGCCAACGAATGATGGTTTTATGCCAATGACACCACAATTTGTTAACTAACCTTGCTGACAGTTGTTGCTTTAAATAATTATATTGAAAATCTCGTGAATTCTAAAGAAAAACGTTTCAAATTAGCAGACTACATACTGAAAATGACATCGAATAACTTACATGTATACAAACAGTGAGATATATATATATATATTAGCATGTAAGTAGTAAATCTTCTTAGGGTTTTTTAGCACAATTGTAACAATTAATCCATGATAGAAATTTGGTTATTTTAAAGTTTATTCCATCTCTAGTAATATTACTGGCATATGAGTACAGATTTTCAGGCTTCTGGATAAATGTGAATTATCTGTAGTAGGATGATATTGGTTATATCAATATGCCAATATGCCGTGATGTGGGTCAAATATAATTAATTGATTTAACCCATTACATGCCTCGATGCTGACACGCAGCATCAGTGAGAATATATCTGGGGCACATTGTAATCTAAGTGGTAATTGAGGGTCAGCGAGTTAGATGTTCCTGAATGATTCAATACTGAACATGTCTGTACATGACCAGAAGTTGAATGCAAAATACTAACCAGTAAATGCACCAAAATAGGGAATATAAATTAATAATATTTGCTCTGATATCCCCATTTGAGTGAGGCTATAAAAAGTCATATCCATATGCAAGTGGAAGGTAACACAAGTCAGATTTTGCTTGATCAAATGAAGTTTGTATAAAGCTACCAATGGAATAGGAATTGAATGGGTTTTATTATACAAAACTTGACGAGATTTGAAATTAGTGCTTATAACCGTAGTTTGTTCGTTAACTACGTGAATAATGCTATTTTAGTATGTGGTACACAATGAACCAGCCATCACGACTGCATTCTTTACGGTTAATACAGCAAATGGTTATAGTGATACACTGAAAATATATTGTACCGAATGCAAACATAAAAGTGCCATTTTTATTCTCTTTTATCTAATACTATTGCTTCAGTTGCATCAACCAAAAATTACCACCAGGACACTGCGTTGTTTTCCCATGAACTATCTTGCTGATGGAATTAGAGGTCAGATTTAACATTGATTTTTTCATGAACCAGTAGCAGTGTGTACTATGTGCTGATGTTGAATACCGATGGGAACATCTCTAATGGCGATGAATATATAAATCAATCTAAAAACTCAAATCCATGGGTATTGTGATCCTACTTGGATAATTCTGAGATTCCATGGAATTTCGGGAATTATATTCACATATGCCCAGGTCGGTCAGCCAGATTCCCGCCTTTCACCCTTCGCCCTGATCGTTTTAAGTTGCTGTGAACTTCGAGAGCAGATGAGGTTAAAAATTAAATTAAGATCTTTCCAAAAAAAAACAAAATAATCCAGATAAGGGCGTGTTTTGGTTGGTATGGAGGCAAATGTAACAAGAAATGTATTCCAAAATAGCACAAAAAATGATCTAGAATACGGACATCTTTTCGGTTAGCATTGAGGCAAATGCAACAAGAAATCTACTATGTTCTTATTTTGTGATATTTGGCGAAATATTCTTCGCTGGTATTTGAAAACAAGGGTTAGTTACCTCTTCAATAAAAGCTGGCGATCGGACTAATGCTTCTCATCAAAGACCTCTTTCTTTACTTCATCTGCCTAAAATCGCTGAATCTAACTCACTGATAGCTACACATCAAAATGGATTGCGCCAAAACTACTTTACTTGAAGCTTTTCTTCTGCAACTCATACAGTTAGATAGAGGGCTACAAAGAATTTACAAAATGTCTGGTGACAAATGCATCTGCTTAACAGACCTTAACATGAAAAAGCCTTTGATACAATTGACCATACAATCAAATTCTCTAAATTTACAACTTTAACAATCACCTATCTTAAATAAAATTAATACACAGATATATAACTGTTCATAACAATCTATAAAATGCAATAATGTATCACCATACCTCCCAGTAACAACACATGTACCAAAGGTTCTAACTTAAGAACTATTCTATTTATTACGTTTATCACTGATCTAACTAAGCACTGCTTTTCATCTTCCATCACTCATTAATAGACGCAAATATTTCTACAATGGTCAATTTTGCAAATTACACAAATACTCATCTCTCGTAATAGGTGAGAACGTAATGAACAAAATGCACATACACCTTAAGATCATGGAACAATATTTTCATTTCACAAATGCAAGTCTTTCCATTCCATTCACATATAATACAGTTCCTGGTCACATAAAAAATCTGCAATTTATAATATATTCCAAAAATATCTAAAAAAAATCTACTACAATATTAAACCAATCAAAGATTCTTATTTTCATGTTTTCTTATGTCACAACAACAGATCATGTCCACTTTACATTTAATTATAATCTTAATAAACTTCATTACATTCATTTAATGTTCTTACATACATTCATGCTACATAGTCATGTAATTTAATCGACACAGTAGTAAATAATTTAAAATCAAATGGGTGTGGTTAATAATTTGGGGCGGGAAAATTAATGCTACCATGTGACTCCTCTAACATCTAGAGATATGTCAAGAAAGCCGTCAATATATAATTGCAACCCAATAAATACCAACTCAAACACTGATGACTGTTCTGAGGATATTGACATCTTAATCTGCCAATATACTTTTCATATAGGTATCAGTTGGTACTAGATAACATTAATTCAATGATGTATTACAATAGCTCTACTATATAACATCGTGCATTAAAACTTTATAAAAAACATTTTGGATGAAAGGTCGGTCTTACCTTCAGTGGAACACCTATAATTAAATGTGATAATTAGTATATAAACAGTGTTCACGCTGGTATGCGCAAATGCGCCACATTTCGCATAGATAACTCTCTTCAAATCTAATATGGCTCATAACAAAAAGATTTGGCACATCCTTTGGCACATAAAAATCAGATGTGTAAATATAAAAATACGGTGTTTAATGCAAACGATATACGTACAGGTGCCTTTATTCCCTCAAGAAGCACTCTCCGCGCGAGTATCGATCTCGCTAGTCACGACGCAACTCCCGTATTTGGTCATAAGATACCCAACGTAATAATTTCACACTGTTAGCAGGCATGATAACAGATGAAAGATACGTGCTATTTTCAAATATGTACGAGACACATATACACGGATGATTCAATTGAATGATCACTCATTGATAAAATTAAAATAAGAAAGATCTAAAAATAATAAAAAAAATTTCGGTATATCTTTTTTGTGTTGTTGGCACAAAAGGATGAAATTTGGCATATAAAAATAAAGATTGGCACATGAAGTGGCACGCAAAATGCAAAACCCAGCGTAAAGACTGTGTATAAACAATGCAGAATAAAATATGTAACTTATACAATAAACACCACTGGAATATAAATAAATAAAATTAACAATGTTTACTGTGATACCCTCCTTCAAGTGATAGTATTAACAGAGTTATCTCCCTGAATGAGTTGAAGGACTGTTTCTGTCAACATTTACCCCGATGGACTGAGTCTTACATCGTTTGTTGATAGGATATCAGTTATTACCAGTGTACGCCAAAAAAATAATGGTACTTATTTATGAGGGCTTGAATAAGCTTCATTAAATATAAAACTGAGGAAAATTCAGGTTGGAAAAAATTTTTTTTGACAATTAAGTATATTAGTACAAAGTGACCGAATTATGGTCATTCCATACTAAATTGAATGACATATTTTTGAGCACACGTCAATGGGTTTTTGGTCCTGTCTAGATAACTACAGGTTTTTGAAATATCACAGAAAACTCACTGACATTACTAAGCATTTTTGGGATTACGATCCAAGCCTTACAATTTCACAACCACAACATACCTAGTATACATTCCCTTATATAAGCACCAGTATCGTAACGACCATCCAAATGCTATTCTATATGATAACGCATTTCTGCTTGGTGTATAAGATTAAGGATGGGGTGAGGAACAAGAGCAGCAGGTGGGATTGAGTGTGGGGCTACATTTTTGCAACTGATATCCTTCGGCTAGATCTCGAAGAAAATGCTCCCAATCCTCCATGACTCTTTAACTTTTCATATTGTACCATTCTTATTCGGGTTAACCCAGTTTTCTTCTCCCACAGAGACAGTTACCTGTCCTATTCCTTTCTTAATGCAATTGCAGG
>WURV02208278.1:0-11198 GCA_011762755.2 Epimenia babai
GCGCGAACTCGGGTGAAGCGTGCTGGCCGCCGAGGTGTGTGAACGAGTGCAGCACGACGTGCTTCAGGTCGCGTTTGTTGGCGAGCCACTTCACGTGCTTGAGCGTCTGCTTGAACGTGCGCGCGCGTTGTTCGTCGGGCTCATCGGTTGCCTCTGCGTGTGCGAACACCACGACGCAGTCGTTCAGTTCGTCCTGCACGTCGATGTCCGCGACCTGATCGAGGGTCTTGCTGAAGCTCTTCCAGCCGAAACGCCGCGCCTGAAAGCAGAGCAGGCGCATCGCTACCGCCGGCGCGGCTGCCACGCGGCGTCGTAGACACGGCGTGCCTCGTCGCGCGGCTTGTCCTCGACGTCGAGGTTGCGCGACTTCGCGCGCTTGTCGAAGAACGTGAACACATCGAGCACGCGCGCGCCCTGCTTGCCGGCGACGACGTCGTGGATGTTCTCGCGGGTGCGACCGAGCGTCGAGATGCGGCCGGGCAGGATCAGGTCGTCGCGTGTCTCGCGGATTTGGAACGTCTTCTTCGAGTCGATCGCGGGCGGCTTGCCGACGAAGTCGTAGTTGCGGATGCGCACCTCGCCTTCGACGCCCATGATCACGCCGTTGTAGTCGAGGTGATCGTGGTGCGTGAAGCCCTTGCCGGGCTGCAGCTTCATCTGCACCGCGAACAGCGGAAAGTTCTCACCCTGCAACTTGTTGTCGTCGTGGAACTGCCGCATCGCCTTGCGCAGCGGAGATGCGGGGTCGCGCAGCCGGCTCATCGCGCCGGCGAGCAGCATCAGGTAGGCCTCCTCGTCTTCGCCCTTGCTCGCGATGAGCTTGCGGGCGTGCGGCAGGATCTGCGTGAGGAACTGCTCATAGCTGAGCTTGCCGGTGGTGGGCGCAGGGTCTTGCCGCTGCGGCCGTTCGGGCTTGCGCGCCTGGCCGGGGAGTGCGCTCGCGCCGAGTAGCGTCGCGATCGCGCCGGCTGATAGCCACATCAGGCTGCGGCGTTCGACGGTGACGCCGTCTGCGACTTCGACGTCGTGTTCCGTGTCTTCGATCGAGAAGTAGCTCATGCCAGCAGCTTAGCGAATCGCACCGGTCAGGTCTGGCGGCCACATTGGTTGCGCCAGCGTGCTGCGCGTGCCTGCCAGGTCGCGCCGACGTCGCGTTCGCGGATCACCTTGCAGGCGCCGTGGCAGTCCGGGCAGATCGCGATCAGGGAGCCGCCGCCGCACTCGGCACAGCCCTCCGTGTGCTTCATCGTTCCCCACACAGCACCGCAGCTCGTGCACTTCGCGCCGCAGCCGCCGAGCCACTGCGCCTCGCCTTCGTCCCACGAATCGATGACGCGTCGGCGCCATTCGTTGCCGCACAGGCCGCCGCAGTGGAAGCACGCGATCGTCATCGCGCCGCCGCCGCAGACCTTGCAGCCCTCGGTGTGCTGGTCTTGGCTCCAGTTGGCGTTGCAGTTGTTGCAGAGCGCGTCCGGCGTCTTGTCGGTCATCGGCGTCGAGTTCCTTCTTTGGGGGCGTCATCGTGCGATGTGAGTTGCAGCGTTGAGAGCACGGCGGCGTGGTCACTCGGCCAGCCATCGGGGTGCGTGCGGAGCACTTCACTCGCGACAACGTTCCATTGCTCGCCACGCACGTAGACGTAGTCAATGCGGTCCTGGTGATCTTCGGGGAACTCCGGCGACCAGGTCAGGCCCGGCTTCGCAACGGGATCGGGGTTGGCGGCGCGGAAGGTGTCGACGAACCCCGCCTTCGCCATCGCGCGCCCGGCAGGCCACGGCACGATCAGGCCGCGGTGGTTGTCGAGATGCTTGGCTGCCGCGATCCAATCCAGGTGCGAGCCGCTGTTGAAGTCGCCGCCGACGATCGCAGGCATGGTTGGCGTCTTCGCGAGGTGCGGCAGCAACTCTGCGAGGATCGTATCCATCTCCTTGCCGCGGGTTTTGCGATCGGCCGCGGTGATGCTCTCCGCATTGGCACCCGCCGCGACCTGCTTGCCGACGTCGGGCAGGTAGTTGATCCAGAGCGAATACGCCTGCACGCGAACGTCTTCACGCAGCGCAATCGTCACACCGCCAAAACGAAATGCCGGGCCGAGTCGATGGGTCGCGACGATCGGATAGCGGCTCATCACCGACAGGTTGCTCGACCGCAGGAAGTAGTCGAAGCCGAGGCGGCCGCTGATGCGCGGGCCGCTGCCATAGGTCTCCTGCATCAAGACGATGTCCGCCTTGCTTTCGCTAATCACGTCGACGACGCGCTGCACGCCCTCATCGCGGCCTTTTCGACGGCCGCCGTGCCAGATGTTCCAGGCGAGCACGCGCAGTGGTTCGCCGTTCCATACCGTTGGGGGTGCCGGCGTGCGTTCGGCACCGAATCGCGTCGCGAACTCCGCGCGCACGGTGCTCGGCGAGAGCGCGGCATCCGCGAAGCGGACGTGTGCGAATTGCAGACCCGAAACATCTCCCATGCGCATCGTCTTGGCGTCACCGGTGAGATCGCCGATGCCGTGCAGGTCATGCGCGGCAACCCGTCGCCCGTCGTGGTAGAGGTGGGCGACCCCCGCGTCGCGGTCGATCGCGAAGCCGACTTCGTGCCAGCGTCCGTCGGCGATGCCCTGATCAGCGGCCTCCGGTCGATGGTCGATGCGGCGCCGGCCGTCGCCGGCGTTGAACGTCCACGCTCCGTCGGGCAGCACGCTGATCGCAAACCCCGCGAGTTTGCCAGAGTCGCGGCCGAGGCCGTAGGCGTTGTTGGTGGTGAAGTCGCGGACGGGGCCTCGCTGCCAGTTCTTGTTGGCGGCAATCGTCGGCAGGTTCTTGGGCGCTTCGGGCAACCGCACGCACAGCCGTAGCGTGAAGCTGCCCGCGAAGTCGATCGCTGGCGGAATCGGTAGTTCGCGCAGCGGCGACAGTGGCTTGATCG
Source organism: Epimenia babai (assembly GCA_011762755.2). Classification (NCBI taxonomy): domain Eukaryota; kingdom Metazoa; phylum Mollusca; class Solenogastres; order Cavibelonia; family Epimeniidae; genus Epimenia; species Epimenia babai. Next base: position 2,923 of record WURV02208278.1, read on the forward strand.
GTTGTTGGCCGATGGCGGCGCCGCACAACATCGCGACAAGGGAGATCGTATGGATGGCGTTACTCATGACAGGCTTCGCGGTGTCGGGAGGCTCTTGCGGGAACTCATCGGTTGACGGCGAAATGTACGATGCGGCAGGCGTGGCCGCGCGAACGCGAATCAGCGTACGCGGCGATGCGCACGTCCAGTCGGTGCGTGATGTCGCTGTCGAGCTCGGCGTCGAGCACGTAGAGCCACGGCAGGTGCAGGCCGCGACTCCATCGCGTGAACAGGTCCTGGCTGCGCCATGGTCCGTCGTCGATGCGGTACTCGATGGTGCCGGCATCCGGGCCTGCTGCGACGAACAAGCCGATCGCGCGGCCCGCGAATGCCAGCGAGAAGCGTTCGCCGGCCTGCGTGCCGACCAGCATGGGTACGCCGACGAAGCCAGCACGGGTGCCGCCGCCAACATGGTTCTGCCAGTCTGGATCGACGACGAAGCCGGACGTGTCGATCGCCGCGGTCGGCGGGATCAGTTCTCCGCGGTCGTAGCACGTCGGGTCGAGCGCGGCGGGAAGCGCGTCACGCGTCGCCGGTGGCTCGCGGAGTGCGACATCGAGCATGCGGCACATCGCGCGCGAGTACACTCGCTGGCCGAACGGCGACGGATGCAAGTTGCGGAAGTCGTCCTGCCAGGTGAACTCGCCGCGATCGATGCGCTCGGTGACTTCGCGCGCGAGATCGAGCGACGGCAGGCGGTAGTGCGCCGCGACGCGCTCGTGGTTGCGAATCACGTCAGGTGTGCGTCCGGAGCGGTAGTCGCGCATCTTGCTCGGGTCGACAAAGTGCATCAGCACGACGTCGATCGCCGGGTTGTGGCGCAGGGCGTGGCGCACGATGCCCTCCATGGCGCGTTGCTGTTCGCGGACGCTGCGGCCGTTGGTCGCGTCGTTGACCGCGGCTTCTTCGAACAACAGGTCGACGGTGCCGTGCGCGAACACGTCGCGTGCAATGCGAAAGGCACCTGGCGTCGAACCCGTCGAAGGAATGCCGGCGGCGACGAAGTCGAACGTCGTGTTCGGGAAACGCGCGGTGAGGTAGTCGCAGACGTGATCGCGCCAGCCCGGGTTGTAGGTGATCGACCCGCCGAGGAAGGCGACGCGACCGCGGCCGGTGCGTTCGAAGACCTGCTGGCAACGCAAGCCGTCGCGCAACGCGAAGTAATCCTGTCGAGGTGTGTTGGTTGCACCGGGTGTCGTTGGCGCAGCGTTGCAGCTCGCGAAGACGAGCGTGAATGCGAATGCGACTGTCTTCACGGGGTCAGCCCCTGTTCGCAGATGGCACGTGCGAGCTCGACGATGCTCTGTGGCGCTGAGCCTTCTGCCTTGTTGTTGGCGACGACCATCACCGGCAGGCCGCGCTGGAGCGCCTCGATGCACAGATCGACGACTTGTTGGCGGGTATCGGGATCGGCATCGACGAGTCGATCGAAAGGCTGGTAGCGCTCTTTGGCTTCGTCGTAGCCGAAGCCGCCATGCAGCATCCAGCGAACGGTCGTCGGCCCGTCGATCGGCACGAGTTCGCGTTGCCGCGCGATCGATGGCATGCGCGGGTGCACACAGAAGCAATGGCGTGCCGGCGTGTCTCCGAGCGCGGCGACGTAGCCTTCGGTCAGCAGCTTGGCGTCGCGCAACTCGACGGCATAGGCGACGTTCTTCGGCAAGCGCGAGAAGAATGCGTGGAGCAAGTCGGCAAACGCCTCGGGCTCGCGGGTGATCTCGTGGCCCTGCGGCGGGAACTGAAACAGCAATGGCCCGAGCTTGTCACCCAGCCCGGCGACGGCGGGCGAGATGACTTCCTCGATGGCGATCGCGGGATCGAGGTAACGTTGGTTTGGCGTCGATTGGCCGCGCAGCATCGGCGTCGTCAGCTCACTCCATGCTTTGACCAAGAACCGAAACGTCGTCGGCACGCGTGCGGCATAGCCTGCGAACTCCTGTTGGCTGATGGGCGCGTAGAACGTGCGGTCGACGCCGACGCCGGTCAGCAATGGGTGCTTGGAGTAGGCATGGAGCCCATGCCGCGACAGGTGCTTCTGCGGCGCGCCTTCGGCATACACCAGCCCGCGCCAGCCGGGAAACGCCCAGGACGACGTACCCATGCGCAGCGTGCCGGGCAATTGCGCGGCGAACTGTCGGGCCTGTTCGTCGGTTGGCGCGGCGTCGACGCGCGGCTCCTTGGCGGCGGCAGGCTCGATGGCGCCGAACAGTCCTTGCTGCACAGGCTGCGTTCTCTCTTGGTCACGACGTCCGGTCACCGTCGTGATCCTAACACCGGGCGAAGTGATTGAAGTGAGCATGCGCGCGCGCCGCCGCTACACTCCCGCGCGACCCGGGCCGCGATGTTGCGCGCACCGCATCCATACGCATCGCCTCGATCTCGCGCCCCGTGCCTTCGGCTTTGACTGTCTCCCCCGTGACGCCACGTCGCGTGCTGTCACTCTGGTGGCCGCTCGCCGGCAGTTGGCTGCTGATGGCGGTCGAGATGCCGATGCTGGCCATTGCGATGACGCGCATGCCGGGAGGCGACTCGCACCTGGCGGGCCTTGGCGCGCTGGTCTATCCCTTGTCGGTGCTGATCGAGGCGCCGATCATCATGCTGTTGGCGGCGTCGACGGCGTTGGTTCGCGATCTGGTCACGCACGAGCGCCTGCGCCGGTTTGCGCATGTGTCGGGCGCAATCCTGACCGTCGTGCACATGCTGGTCGCGTTCACGCCATTGTTCGATGTGATCGCGCTGCAGTGGATCGGCGTGCCGGAGGACATCGTCGAGCCGGGCCGCATCGGCATGCAGATCATGACGCCCTGGACCTGGGCGATTGCCTATCGCCGGTTCCAGCAGGGCGTGCTGATTCGTTGTTCGCGGTCCGATCTGGTCGGCTACGGCACCATCATCCGCCTGGTCACGAACGGCATCGTGCTGATCGTCGGCGTTGCGGTGGGGACCTGGTCGGGCATCGTGGTCGGCACGACGGGCGTCGTTTGCGGCGTCGTCGCCGAAGCGATCTTTGCCGGTTGGTGCTACCGGAACGCTGCGAAGCCGCGTCTGCCGGAGCGCTCGGACAAGCCGGTGTTGAGCTGGCGCGAGTTCGCCGCGTTCTACCTGCCGCTGGCGTGCACGCCGTTGATCACGATCGTCATCCAGCCGATCGGTTCTTGGGCGATGAGCAACATGACCGACCCGAAGGCATCGCTTGCGGCGTGGCCCGCGGTCTACGGGTTGGTGTTCTTGATGCGCAGTGCCGGCTTCGCGTTCAACGAAGTGGTCGTGTCGCTCGCGGGCGAGCCTGGCGGCATGCAATCGCTGCGGCGCGTTGGTCTTTGGATCGGCGCGGTGGTGACGGGAATCCTGATCGTGCTCGCGCTGACGCCGCTCGGGGAGTTGTGGTTTGGCGTCGTGACCGGGCTGTCAGATGAGTTGACCTTGTTGGCGGGCTCGGCGTTGTTGTTCGCGCTGCTGATGCCTGCGTATGCCGTCGCGCAGAACTACCACCAAGGCGTGCTCGTGCACGAGAAGCGCACGCGGCCGATCACCGAAGCGGTGGCGATCTACCTGCTGGTCTGTTGCACCGGGCTGGTGATCGGCGTCGAGATGGCGACCGAGGTCGCCGGCATCTTCGTCGCGCTGTCCGTGTTCACGATCGCGGGGTTGGTGCAGACCGCGTGGCTGTTGTGGCGGCGATCGCATCGCCGGCGCGCGTAGAGGGCGTGGATTCGGGTATCGTGTTCGGTATGACGTGTGTGCGCGGGTGGCTGCTGGCGATGCTCCTCTGGGGCGTGATTGGTGTCGCTGGCCGCGCACAGGAGCCGATCGCCGGGAATGCAGTGCTCGGCGTTGCGATCGAAAGCAGTGATGACTCGGCATCCTACTGCGTGCGCGCCGTCGATGGCGCAAGCCGCGAGGCCCTGTTTCGCGGCACTCACAGCGATTGCGTCGCCCATCGCCTGCAACACCTGATCGCCACGCACGGCACGGGCCGCACCAACGTTCGCCTACCGACGCTCGGCGGCAAGCAGTTCTGGGCGGATGAGTTTGTGCGCTGTGGTTGGCGCGTCCAACGACACGTGTGGACGGGCCATCATCGCTTGCTCGATGATCGCGACGTGCGTTGTGCGTGGGGCAGCTTCGAGGCGTGTCGCGTCGTTTGCGAACGCGAGCACGTACGGCTCGGGATTCGGCCGGCGAGTCGGCAGTTGGTCGTGTTGGTGCACGGGTTGATGCGCAGCAAGGACTGCTTCGCTGCGATGGCGGACGCGCTGCGCGAGGCTGGCTACGAAGTGCTGGCGGTCAACTATCCGAGTTCGCGCGGCAGCATCGGCGAACACGCGCAGCAGTTGGACGGGGTGATGGCGCGGGTGCAGGACGCACAGTCGGTGTCGTTCGTGACGCACAGTCTCGGCGGGCTCGTCGTGCGCGAACTGCTGGCGCTCGACAGCCCGTGGCAGCAGCGGCTGCGGCTACATCGCGTGGTCATGCTTGGGCCGCCCAATCGCGGCAGCGTGTTGGTCGACCAGCTCGGTGACAACTGGCTGCTGCGCGTCGGTGGTGGCGCGGCGGCGACGGAGTTGGCGAGTGCGCACGTTGCGCAAATCCCGGCGCCGACGTGTGCGTTCGCGGTGCTCGCGGGCGGCACCGGTGGCGAAGGCTACAACCCGCTGATCCCCGGTGACGATGACTTGCTCGTCTCGGTCGAGAACATCAAGCTCGAAGGCATGGCAGACTTCCTGCGTCTCGACTGCAGCCATCGCTTGCTGATGAAGCATGAGGCGGCGATTGCTGCCGCCGTGCGCTTCCTGCGTACCGGCAGTTTCGCCGAGATGCGTTAGCCTCAAGCCGGTGAACGCACTCCGCGAACGGCTCGTCGCCTGCCTCCTGTCGTTGTCTTGTGCCGCGCTCGCGTCTGCGCAGGAGGAAGCGCGTGAGGTGCGGGTGAAGGTCTTGGACCATCGTGGCCGACCCGCCGTCGCCGTGCCGGTCGTCGCCGGCTCGATGAGCACGATCGGCAGCTCGATGGACTTCACGCGCGTGCCGCGTTCGCGCCAGCTCACCGACAAGGACGGCTTTGCCAGGATCCCGATCGCGCCGCGCAAGCAGCGTCCGTGGGCGAACCTGCACCTGCAGGCTGACGTTGTCGCCGAGCCGCCGCTGCGAGTGCCGATCGCCAATGGCGGCGACGGCGACCCGCTGACGATCACGCTGCCGCCGATGGGGCAGGTGCGGGTGATCGTCTACGGCCCGGACGAACGTCCACTCAAGGGCGTGCGCGATGTGCGGTTGGAGGTCGCCGGCTCGAAGCGGTTTTTCGATCGACTCAGCGTGCGCGGCGAGCGAGAAGACGAGGGCTCGATGTTTCGTTGGGTCGCGCTCGGATTGCAGCTCACGGTGCGCGCGCAGATCGAGGGCGCCGGAGATCTCAGGGTGAAGCGCAAGGGGCCGACCATCGCGCAGCAGTTGGTCGTGTTCGACGTGCGCGCCAACGAGCAGTCGATCGTGCGCGTGTGGTTGGTGGACAAGGACGGCAAGCCGATCGCAAATCGCCGACTGGTCTCGTGCCTCGCCGTTGGCGATCGCCGCAGGCTCGCCGACGCCAAGACGGATGGCGATGGACGCCTCGTACTGCCGGTGCCGAAGCAGTTTGCCGGCAAGGACGGCGCGGAGTGGCAGCTCTGCGATCCGGCTGCGAACGGAGCAGGCGTCAAGTTCTCGCTCGCCGAGGAGTTCGTCGGCTTTCGGGACCTGCGTGGCGTTCGCCTGGAGGCTGGCGACGTGGCGATGCGGGGCACGGTCGTCGACTCCGACGGCCAGCCGATGACCGGCGTCGAAGTGCGCGTGCCGATGTCGTGGACCAGCGGTCGGTTCGTGGGCAACGCGAGTCGGTCGGCGCAGCACGTCGTGCGAACGGATGCGCAGGGCGTGTTCGAAGTGCGCGAGCATGCGTTCCGCGAGGCGCGTGTGTCGGCGTCACTTGGCAAGGGACTCTTCCTGGCGGCCCCGATCGTCGCGTTCGGCGACGATGCCATCGAGCTGCACGCGTTGCGCGCCGGCAAGGTGGTGGTCGTGCTGCCCGGTGTGCCGCCCGGCTGTGATGCGACCGCGCTGCAGTTTCGCAAGCGTGTGTGGGGGCCGGGCGGATTCGGGGTCGTCATGGACGAGCACGTGACCGTGCCGCTCGCCGACGGCGTCGTTGCTCCGCAGGGGCACGACGTCGCTTCGGCGGTCGTGTTCGAGGATCTGGAGCACGGCACGTACGACGTTCAGCTCGGTGACTTGCAGCGCAGAAAGGGGATGCCATCGGCGATCAAGGTCGGTGAGCCAGACGATGACGTCGGCAAGGTCGTGACGTTCGACTGCCTGCAGCACGTCGTGCCGGTTGTGCCGCGTCTGCTGCGCCCCGATGGGGTGGCGCTCGAGGGATCGGTGATGAACTACCGGGTCGGGTCCGGCGGCTTCTCGGGCCGTTCGTTGACGGTTACCAAGGAGGCGCGGCCGGTGCTCGTTCCGGCAGGCAATCGACTCGTCTTCCAACATCCGAAGTGGCGCACGGTCGAAGTCCGCGAACTCACCGAGCGCGTCGACATCCAGTTGCAGCCGCGATTCGACGTGACGTTTGCGTTGCCGGCGGGGGTCGAGCTGCCGGCCGGCGCGCGCTTCCAGGCGATGCCCAAGGCGATGAGCTGGTTGAACAGCGGCACGGTGACGCTGTCGGCGGTGCGCGGCCAACCGCTGACGGCCTCGGTCGATGCCGTCGGTGCGACGATCGTTTCGTTGGCCGTGCCCGACAACCGCGGCGCGGACTACCGCGAGATCTGGTCGGCCGAAGTCGACGTGCCGGAGCCTGCGGGCGATGAGCCGATCGTCGTGACCTTGCCGATCGGCGACGACGATCTGTCGCGCTAGCGGTCGACGCGCGCGCCGCGTGACGCGATCAGCTTGTCGACCTCGGCGAGCGTCGCCATCGTCGTGTCACCCGGCGTCGTCATCGCCAGCGCGCCGTGCGCGCAGCCGTAGTCGACAGCGCGTTGCGCGTCGTTGTGCGCAAGGAAGCCGTAGGCCAGGCCGCTGGCGAAGCTGTCCCCGCCGCCGACACGGTCGAAGATCTCGAGCGCATCGTCACCGACGAAGTCGCGCGCCGGCTTGCAGAACGTGCCGTCGTGCCACAGCAGCGCCGACCAGTCGTTGCGCGTCGCGGTGTGCGCGTTGCGCAGCGTCGTCGCCGCGACCTGGAAGTTCGGAAACTTCGCCGTCGCCGCTTCGATCATCCGCCGAAACGACTGCCCCGGCAGTTCGGTGATGTGCTCGTCGACGCCTTCGACGTCGAAGCCGAGGCACCGCGTGAAGTCCTCCTCGTTGCCGATCATCACGTCGACGAACGGCGCGATCGCGCGATTGACTTCGCGGCAGCGATCGACGCCGCCGTGCGCCTGCCACAGCGACGGGCGGTAGTTGAGGTCGTAGCTGACGATCGTGTCGTGCCGCTTGGCGGCCTGCACGGCTTCGATCGCGACGTCTGGCGTCGTGTCCGACAGCGCCGCGAAGATGCCGCCGGTGTGAAACCACCGCGCGCCGTGCTTGCCGAAGATGTCGTCCCAGTCGATGTCGCCGGGGCGGAGTTGGCTGACCGCGGTGTGGCCGCGATCGCTGGTGCCGCGCGCCGCGCGGATGCCGTGGCCACGCTCGGTGAAGTTGAGGCCGTTGCGGATCGTGCGGCCACTGCCGTCGAACGGTCGCCATTGCACGAATCGCGTGTCGACGCCGCCTTGCAGCATCATGTCTTCGACGAGTCGGCCGATCGGGTTGTCGGCAAACGCCGTCACGATCGCGGTGCGTTGGCCGAAGCAGCGGCGCAGTCCGCGCGCGACGTTGTATTCGCCGCCGCCTTCCCACGCCGAGAACTGCCGCGTCGTGTGCACGCGCCGGTCACCGGGGTCGAGGCGCAGCATCACTTCGCCGAGTGAGATGCAGTCGAAGCGACAAAGCTCCGCGGGCTTGATCGTGAGTGGCATGGCTACAGGCGTGGGATCGTGAGGCCGCCATCGACGTGGATGACCTGGCCTGTGGAGTAGGTGAAGCCGCTGGTGGCGAGCGCCGCGACGACCTTGCCGGAGTCTTCGGGCACGCCCCAACGCGGCGTGACGCACAGGCCGTCCTTGATCAGCGCGTCGTACTTGTCGGTGACGCCGGCGGTCATGTCGGTGCGCGTCACGCCGGGGCGGACCTCGAACACCGGAATGTCGAAC
>WURV02208311.1:0-11194 GCA_011762755.2 Epimenia babai
ATATATAATTTAGGCAATTTTGTTATTTTTTCTTCAACCTTTATATTGTTAGGCCTAGTGTAACTAACTTGCTTCATTCATTGTTTTATGTCATTATTTATATTTTTGGATATACTAGATTTATCTATATTGTAAAATGTCGTAGGCATTATCTTGTCATAACACACAAGGGATAATATAGCACTTGAAATGAAACTTCATTATTATTATCATTACATGTATGCATACCTACCTACGCGTACGTGCGTGTGCGAGCACATACAATTTACCTTTTACTTCTACACCCATTTCACCTCATTGTCCTACTTATGGCTTTGATTATATTTGCAGTGTTAACTTTGGAATATTCCTTATAAGTCAAGTGTTGCACCTTATCATTAATATACCCTCGCCATCAATTCAACCTTTGTCACTCTTTTGCACATATGTACATAATACATATAGTGAATTATATCATATGGTGATTTTTAGCTCACCGGAGCTTATGTTTGGTGAGCTTTTCTGATTGGGCTTCGTCCCTCATCCGTCTGTCCAATGTTAAAATTTTATTTTAAAATCTTTTCAAATACCATATATCGTAGAGCTTTGCCATTTGGGAGATATTCTCCTAGGGTTGGTCCCTTTTAGATTTTATTGTAATATCTGAATGAGTATTTTGAGACCTGTTTTAGCTTTTGTTTTATTACCAGAATGAGTGTTTTGAGGTCCGTTTGGCCTCTTGTTTTGATATCCAGTTTATTTATTTTGCGACAGTTCTTCTTCTCAATTTTTATTTATATTCATGCACCTTAAGTGCTTCATTCTTTGTTTTTTGTTTTTTTCTTACTTTTTCCCAATCGTCAGGTGACCGTCTTGAGGCGTCTTTGGTGTATTGTTCATGTAAGCCATTTTACAATTGTCAACATATTTTGTACGTAGTTATCTAGATCAGTTAGTCTCGCTACCAAATTCTATAAATGATCATTAATAATTAAAAAATTATTATAATCAATATGATATTTATTAAAATCTTTTGTATATTATCACCATATGTAATTGTAGATTATTAGAATAAAATCCATTCGTTCTTCACTCTGTTATATTTAATTAGGATATAATTTAATTATTTAATATGAATACTTCAGTTTTTCTCGTTCAATACTACATATTTGTCCGTTACCAGTCAGCAAGAATCACGAGTGTCCCGAGTCGTGGGTATGCACAGCCAGTTCCCAAGAAAAAAACTTACGTACGAGACAAGCCTTATATCAACATCGGCACCATCGGGCATGTCGATCATGGCAAGACCTCGCTCACAGCTGCCATCACTAAAGGTACCCAGTCACGCCGGTCCTGTATATAACACAAATAGAATCATCATAATCAATGAGTTATAAACATGTTATAAACATGTGCTGTACGCCGTTCTAGTTCAGCCATTTTGACTATATTTTTTATACGTCATTCGCACATAAATGGTTAAAAATATTAAACCTCCACAAGTGAATGGCGAAGATTTCTTATTTTTTTACTTCAGAATGATTTGGTGATTTCATTTATGAACAGAAGAAATTGTATTTTTGACATTTATACCTTATTGATTCTTCTTATGAAAACATTTATTGAGCACTGTATGTTAGTATGTTGTATATTTTGGACTGTGGTGGTGTCTTGGGTGTAATTGGTGATATAGTTGAATAGTGGAAAAGAAATAGAAAGTGAATGTGTGTTCCAAGATGGCAGCTGTGGAGAAAAACCTGGACTGTGTGAGATTGTTTTTACCCATAGTGATCTATGAAGATTTTTTATATTAAGTATGGAGGACATTTCTGTAATGTTATAAAGTTGAAGGCAACAATCCTAACACTATTGCAATTCCCATTTCTCATACATCGATGTCAATCTAATCTTGTTACTAAACACAATTCCCATTTCTCACACATCGATGTCAATCTAATCTTGTTACTAAACACAATTCCCATTTCTCACACATCGATGTCAATCTAATGTTGTTACTAAACACAATTCCCATTTCTCACACATCGATGTCAATCTAATGTTGTTAGTAAACACAATTCCCATTTCTCACACATCAATGTCAATCTAATGTTGTTACTAAGCACAATTCCCATTTCTCACACATCGATGTCAATCTAATGTCCTCTACTAAGTCCTCACCTTGATGTTAAGTGTCTCTCTGAATGTTTTCCAGTTTTGGCAGAAGAAAATAAAGCGGTTTACCAGCGATACGATCAAATTGATAACGCCCCGGAGGAGAGATCTCGGGGTATCACGATCAATGCTGCCACTGTGGATTACTCGACTGAGAACCGACACTACGGGCACGTCGACTGCCCCGGTCATGCTGACTACATCAAGGTTCATGTTTCATGTGGTCCATGCTACCCAAAGTAATTTTATATCACTCGCTAGCTGCTGGTTCAAACATAACAATCTTAAGAACATATGCTTAAACATATTCCCACTATTGTTTAAAAATTTCAGATGGTAGCATATTCTTCTGTGTATTTATGTATAATTAAATAATTGTATAAGTAAGATAAATGAATATATATGGAAGGTTCACGTTTTTTAACACATAGAACATGATCACTGGGACGGCCCAGATGGACGGAGCGATTCTTGTGGTTGCAGCTACAGATGGGACAATGCCACAGACCCGTGAGCACGTGCTACTTGCTAAACAGGTTCCGCTTTCCTAGTATTGCAAAGTTTTCACCCTAAAACCACTCTCCATCCGCTCTCCATCCACTCTCCATCCGCTCTCCATCCACTCTCCATCCGCTCTCCATCCACTCTCCATCCACCCTCCATCCACTCCCCATAGACTTTCCATCCGCTCTCCATCCACTCTCCATCCACCCTCTATCCACTCCCCATAGACTTTCCATCCGCTCTCCATCCACTCTCCATCCACCCTCCATCCACTTTCCATCAACCCTCCATCCACTCTAAATCCACTGCTTATCCTTTCTCCATCCACTCTCCATCCACTCTCCATCCCCTCTCCATCCACTCTCCATCCACTCTCCATCCACTCTCCATTCACTCTCCATCCACCCTCCATACACTCTAAATCCACTCTCCATCCACTCTCCACTCACTCCCCATCCACTCTCCATCCACTTTCCATCCATTCTCCATCCATTCTTCATCAACCCTCCATCCACCCTCCATCCACCCTCCAACCCTCCATCCACCTTCCATCCGCCTTCCACCCTCCATCCACCTTCAATCCATTCTCCATCTACCCTCCATCCACCCTCCATCCACTCTCCATCCACCTTCCATCCACTCTCCATCCACCTTCCATCCACCCTCCATCCACATTCCATCCATTCTCCATCCAATCTCCATCCAATCTCCATCCACCCTCCATCCACTCTCCATCCACTCTCCATCCATTCTCCATCCACTCTCCATCCACCCTTACTGTACTAGATTACAGATCACGGATTACGGCCAGTGTCTTACTATGTAATGAGCTGTTAACGAGCATTTACTGAAACAATACGAATTATTTATGCTGGTTTTACGTGATTAGTGTGATGTTTTATAGGCAGGAATTGACATAAATATCGTTTGAATGAACAGATTGGTATCAAAGATCTGGTAGTGTTCGTGAACAAGGTGGATATGGTGGATGACCAGGAGATGTTGGAACTCGTGAGTGCTCTACATATGAGTTGTATTAGTGACAACTGACGAGCTGTACTAGGTGGATCGATTATTTGTACAAGACTCCGCGTCAACAAGTCAAGAATAAACAACAATAATAATGAATGAAGCGTGGATTGCGACAATATTTCACTATAAATGATTATATCACATTTCACAGACTATATTTTGTTAGAGAATTGAAGGCATCATTTGGAGGTCGTAGGTATACAAAGATTATTTCTGTATATTTCTCCGTAGCTGTTGTTTGCCCGGGGTATTAGAGAGAATACCCATGAGTCACGAAGTTACAGTCGGTGTGTTGTAGGTGGAGATGGAAATCCGCGAGCTGTTGGACCAACATGAATTTGATGGCGACAACACACCCGTGGTATTTGGTTCAGCTCTGAAGGCCCTCGAGGTGCTCACTGTTGACTCAACTCATTAATATTAATGTTGACATGATCGGGTAGAGCTATGAATATATGTGACATATACGTACATTGTCAAATGCCTTAGCCGTGGCGCCAGTGGTGTAGTGGTGAGAAGCGCAGCCGTTCATGCGAGAGGTTGGGAGTTCGAACCACCATAAACCAGGGATTTTTCCTGCGCCTTCCACAATAGGAAATGAGCTAGATTTTCGTGCTTGAATATTGAGAAAGATTTGTCGTGGAATGGGTTATTACAAAAATATATTACGCGTGTAACAGGGCAATGTTGTCCGTGCGACTACCATTTAATTATAAAGTAGCTCTAAAACCTCGTTTTCACCTTTACCCACAGTCATCAGGTGGCTGCTGGTTAACGGGCGCCGACATGTGCCTCACATTTGTGTCTTTGTACATATTTAGGAGTTTGGCCTTAAATATAAATCCTTTACGATTGATTTTTGCCTGACTGGACTAGACTAGAGTTTCTCCCTCGTCACTGGCATCCAACCAAGTGAGCTATTTGTTGCCTATTACAGTTGGCTAGATGTTGTCTAGGGACGTTACTATGTTCGCTGTAATAATTATAATCATGCTCAGGACACCGACGTGGAAATCGGCTCAGCTAAAATTAGGGAGTTACTGGCGGCAGTTGACAGCCACATAAAGACACCAGAGAGAGACCTCGACAAATCATTCCTTTTGTCCATAGAAGCTGTCCATACAATTCAAGGTATGTTACTACACGGGACACAGTCACCCTGTTCACTGATAATTATACAGTATGTCTATAGTTAATAATTATAATAATAATACATTTGTTTTGGAGGCGCCCTAATAACTAGTATGTCTCTAAAGTGCCTATATACATTTCATGTAATAACTAATTATATTGTATAACACAATAGAAAGTACATATAAGTTAAATCATAAGCCTAACACAACCCTATAAATGAAATGGAAAGAAATTCAATTGAATTATAGTGCCAAAGTTTATATATATATATATATATATCTCAAGTATTAGTCATGGTAAGTATATTCATGTTACATATATGGTAGTATTACTAGTCATCCATACGATATAAGTAATATTTTTATCAAAACCTCAATCATTTTATAATGGTCAGTTAATCACATGTATTGTTTATAGGTCGTGGTACAGTGGCCACAGGCAAGATCGAACGTGGTGTTATAAAGAAGGGAGACCACTGCGAGATTTTAGGTCATGATAAGGTCACAAAGAGTGTGATCAATGGTGAGGGTTTTTATGTACAGATTTCAATTATTTACCTTGTCTGTTTATAGAGTTAGCAATGTGTATTTGTGTATTTAGAATGTGTATTTAGGTACTTAGAATGTGTATTTATGTAGTTAACAATGTGTATTTATATAGTTAGAAATGTGTATTTATGTACGTAACAACGATTATTTATAAAGTTAGCCATGTCTACTTATGTAGTTAGAATGTGTATTTATGTTCCAACAATGATTATTTATATGGTTAGAAATGTGTATTTATGTGGTTAGAATGTGTATTTATGTACCTACAATGTGTATTCATATAGTTAGAAATGTGTGTTTATGTAGTTATCAGTGCGTATTTATGTAGTTAGCAATATGTATATATAATTAACAATAGAACGATTATAAGAACATCAAGACATGCTTTGACATGTGAATGTCCTTTTGGTTGTATAAGTCGTCAGCTGTAGTTGTTGAGTTTCGCTGTGAGAGGCCAGTGGTTCGAGTCAATGACACAAGCTAAATGATTTCCATGATTTTCCCCTATACACATTTGATTATATAATTACAAGATTCTTCTGCTAGGAATAATGTGGAATATTTTTATTAAACCGTGTGATTATATTGTCTAAAAGCATGAGTTGATAATTTTGTAAGTGCAACTGACATGAATAACATCTCATTGAGTTATATTAGTACAAGCTGCGCCGTTTCTAGTGATGAGCATTTTCAGTTACTGCTAGGTAACTGCCTTTTATCGCGAGTTTTACATCCACATTTCATATTTATTGAGATGTGATTTGTACGCGTTTCAGGTGTGGAGATGTTTCATCAGATATTGGAAAGAGCCGAAGCGGGAGACCAGGTCGGAGCGCTACTCAAGGGGGTCAAGAGAGAGGCTGTACGGAGAGGCCAGGTGATCGGCAAGCCTGGCACTTTAAAGTTACACAATAAAATGGAGGCACAGGTATGTATTTATTAATCGAACACTTGTTATTTTACTCATAATTTTACTCTAGGAATTTGGTATAGCCGTGTAGATATAAGTTATTAACGTATCAATGTTCGAGATAGAATCGACATCTGTTTAAGGTTTGTGATGTTGGGGCACCACTACTATACATAGTATGGTGCTATATCATATTAGATTGGATATATCATAGATTTATATAAAAAATACCTACCACTGTAGTTAACTTAACTTTTGCATCATCCAGAAAATATTAATTGATAATAATAACATTTCAAGTTATCACCAACCCTCAAACATCATATCAAAATCCTACTATTGACTACGAAAGTTTCAGAATCTATGGCACAATTTTTCGATAAAAAGTCACTGACATTAGATGTGCCCAATGATCAAATATTCCCCACTAATGTAATTATAAAATGCTCACTAAATGTACCGTACCTAACTGAATTTACAAATGCCACTGACGTAGAATAAGCTTACATTTTAAAACAGATCACAATTAAAACTGCTCCACATGACCCTCTGCCCATAAATCTTAAGCAATACTTATCAGCCAGTATGATCCTTGAAAAATCCAGTTCTTCAGGCTCCATGAAGCACGCAGTTGTCATTCCTGTTGAAAAACCAAGGCCATAGACCAGTGTCTAGTCTGACCTTATCCTCCAAATGCAAACTAAGAGCATCCACACTCACCTATCTGACAATAACCTTTACCCACCCTATTAGTCAGCTTATTGCACCTGTAAAAGTGTTGAAACTGCGCTCATACATCACTGACAGCATTATCTCTAGTTTTAATTCTGGAAAATCTGTAATGTTAGTATTGTTAGATTTCTTTGTTGCTTTTGATACTGTGGACCATTCTATCTCGTGGCATATTCTTTTATCTCAGTCTCATAATATCAATGGAAGAGCTCTTGCCATCACCTCGATGTATCTTTCAGACAGGACTTTTGATCTAGATGTCAACCATTCATCTTCATCTCTGCATTTTTGTTCTCATGGTGTGCCACAAGGCGGTATTTTGGGGCCTCTTCACCCTATACACAGCTACGCTTTCTACGTGCTTGTTGTCTTTTGGCATTTTGTTTCACTTTTATGCCGATGACACACAGCTTTAGTGTAGATCTTGATGATCCAACTGATATTTCATCTGAGAATACACTACGTGAGAATATGTTTCTTCGGGTAAATGACTGGATGTCTAAATATAAACTACAACTACAAATGCACAAAAAACTGAATTTATTCAAATCACTCCAATATCTTGCCGAAAATCAATTTCTTCGCTCACTGTCAATCTGAATGGTTCAAATGTTTCCCCTTCTAAACACGATCTTAGTGTTAGCCTTATTCTTTCTTGATTATACTATTGACCTACATATATCATCCGTCATCCAATCATGCTATTGCTATCTGAGAAACACTGCTTTTGTAAAGAAGTACTTAACTTCATCATCTCTTGAGACTCTTGTTCACGCTTTTATTTCCTCCCGTCTTGACTTCTGCAATATCTTTTCGCTGCCTAAAAAGTCCATCCACAGACTTCAAAAGATCTAAAGTTCTGCTACCAAGTTCATAGAAAAGCAAGATCTGAAGGTGTTACTATTTATAAAATTCCGACACTGGCTACCAGTTGATTCCCACATCGAATACAAAATCCTTACTGTTCATTACTGTCTTTATGCACATAGCCCAAATTACTTACAGCAACTAATTCACATCAAATGTACAGACAGAACTACACATCAATCTCACCCACTAACATACTAATGCAACCCCGTACACCTAAAATCGGACTAGGACAGAGAACTGTCATATTTTGGCCCTGTACTCTGGAACACCGGTTTCATTGAGCACTACCACAATTCGCAACTATTTCAAGGTATCTCTCAAAACATATTTGGTGAATTATTGATCACAATTATGTCTTCTGACAAATAGCTTCATGAAGCATGTTAAAATCCATATATTATTATAACTGGCTCACTCTATATTTACTGGCTACTATAACTTTATTATTACCCACTAACCTTAGTGAGGTCTGTATAATATTATCAGCTGCTAACCATAGTGAGCTGAGTATAACTTTATTATTACCCACTCACCATAGTGAGCTGAGTATTACTTTATTATTACCCACTCACCGTAGCGAGCTGAGTATAACTTTATTATTACCCACTCACCGTAGCGAGCTGAGTATAACTTTATTATTACCCACTCACCATAGTGAGCCGAGTATAACTTTATTACCCACTCACTATAGTGAGCCGAGTATAACTTTATTACCCACTCACTATAGTGAGCTGAGTATAACTTTATTATTACCCACTCACCGTAGCGAGCTGAGTATAACTTTATTATTACCCACTCACTATAGTGAGCCGAGTATAACTTTATTACCCACTCACTATAGTGAGCCGAGTATAACTTTATTACCCACTCACCATAGTGAGCCGAGTATAACTTTATTACCCACTCACCGTAGCGAGCTGAGTATTACTTTATTATTACCCACTCACCGTAGTGAGCCGAGTATAACTATTATTAGCCACTCACCATAGTGAGCTGAGTATAACTTCATTACCCACTCACCGTAGTGAGCTGAGTATAATTTTATTATTACCCACTCACCATAGTGAGCTGAGTATAACTATTATTACCCACTCACCATAGTGAGCTGAGTATAACTATTATTACCCACTCACCATAGTGAGCTGAGTATAACTTTATTACCCACTCAGCGTAGTGAGCTGAGTATAACTTTATTATTACCCACTCACTATAGTGAGCTGAGTATTACTTTATTATTACCCACTCACTTTAGTGAGCTGAGTATTACTTTATTATCACCCACTCACCGTAGCGAGCTGATCATAACTTTATCATTACCCACTCACAGTAGTAAGCTGAGTATAACTTTATTATTACCCACTCACCGTAGTGAGCTTAGTATAACTTTATTATTACCCACTCACCATAGTGAGCTGAGTATAACTTTCTTATCACCCACTCACCATATTGTAATACATTACAGGTGTATTTCTTATCGAAAGAGGAGGGTGGTCGTCAACGTCCATTGACGCAGCATTACCAGACTCAGATGTTCAGCCTGACCTGGGACTGTCCAGCCTTGCTAGAGATACCCGATAAGGATATGGTTATGCCCGGTGACAACGCTACAGTCATCTTTAATCTCAAAAAGAAAATGGTCAGTCCAGCCAGGCTTCTATAAGTCTTTATGTTTCATATAAATACATGATTTCAATAAACTAGAGTCATTAGACAGTAGTGAGAGTTACTGTTTCTGTAAAAGCTTGTGATAACTAAAATTAGTCAATTGATGTATGGTATGGCCACTTTGTCTCACTAAGTGTTACTTCATTATTAATTAGTGTAGTCAATCATGATGTCTACCCGCCATTATTTCCCGCTTCATTATGGGCAGGTAATCGAGCCGAACCAGCGATTTACGATGAGAGACGGGCTGGGTACCATTGGTTATGGCGTCATCTCACAAATTCTGGCTGATATCGATATCGAAGAGTTGGAAAAAGACATGAAAGCGAAGAAAAAGGCTAAGGCAAAAGAAGTGTTATAAAAATGATGACAGTGGAGTTTTTTTACAGAACTAACAGCTGGTGGCCTGTAAAGACGGTAGGCAGCCTCGAACATCAGACAACATGACGGCTAGTACAACTAGTTGTATAGTGGTTTTCAGCGATGACATTACTGAGCGATCCTTTATACAGTTTTGGTTCTTTTGGGAAATATTTAAAAATAGCTTTGGTGTCTGATTGTGACCATTCCACTACTTACTGACAGTTTTTATGGGATAGTGTCAGAAAAGATGCTGTGTTCACCAAATTGTACCCAAAGTCATTGTGCGCCCGCCATGCCCTATGAGGCTGCCTTTAAATAAATGTGGGGATGAAGGGAGGGCTCGATCTGTGCGTGTTGGGAAATTACCTAAAAGAATTTCAGGAGAAACACTGTTTAGAAAGGGTTAGTCAGAAAATATTTTAAAGTGACTCAAAAATTTTGTGACTAAGTTTGCTTTAACATTGATAATTGATATCTTGTTGATATGAATGACTTTCAGCAGGATGTAGCGTGTCAGTAATAATGAAAGTGAAAGTATGTTACAATAAACGTTTGTATATTCTGCTTGCCATAACATTGTGTGTTAAACTTAGCATACGTAGCGTAACATCAGTGTGGGTAGAGGTGAACAGTAGCATGCTAATACTAGATCATATTAAATCATATAGCGCTGGCTTCCACACCGTACGGTCGAGAGTTAATAGTTCTCTGCCAAAGCATTTTTTGGTTTTTCACAAGGGCAAGTGACCATTTTGTTGATTGCTCAGGTTTTAGCTATAAAGAAATATGATGGAAATTGATTCATGAAAAATTGTGAGTGGCTACAGGTATGCCTTCTGCAATAACTTGTAAACTTCATTATTAAAACTGTTGTGTATAAAATTCAACGTCAGACTTTACACAGTTATATCTCAGATCCATCTGTCAAGTGACCATGAGAACTTGTGAATAAACTGCGATACGGTGAGAACTTCTCCAGATCCAGTACCAACATCCATTGTGATGAAGTCTTCAATGTTGTGCGATGAATCTAAAAACAAAAATATGGCCTATGTAGGAATTTGATAGTATTAGAGGCGAGACAAGGGATGACTGCGCTACAGTGATTACCATTACAGCATCAATACGCACTAAACACCACACTCCATTACATGCTGCGCTCCCTGCGCCGTATGTAAAGCGGGGCGCGTATCGTCGGGGCGCGTAGAGCGCGTATCGTCGGGGCGCGTAGAGCGCGTATCGTCGGGGCGCGTAGAGCGCGTATCGTCGGGGCGCGTAGAGCGCG
>WURV02208322.1:0-11194 GCA_011762755.2 Epimenia babai
TACTGTCCCTTACCAACCGTAATATATTATCCGTTTGTTATCCTCACCAACCATACAATACTATCATCATCCATATACTGTCCCTTACCAACCGTAATATATTATCCGTTTGTTATCCTCACCAACCATACAATACTATCATCATCCATATATGGTCCCTCACCAACTATAATGTAGTATCATCATCTGTATGCTGTCTTTACCAACCATAATATACTATCATTCATCCGCTGTCCTCACCATAATATACTATCCCCCGTATGCTATCCTCATCTGTATCATGTTGAATAATATCAGCAGCATCTATTACGAGCCAGAGCTTTATCCTGTTCTACACTGTGACCTAGACTGCAATTTAAATAACCCCAGACAGGTTTATGTAATCAATAACAGGGTTCTTGCAGGTTCATTTTACGCTCCCTGACCCTTATTTCACCAAGTTGTAAATCACACCAAGTAAATCACAAGCTCAATATAAACAGTTGCGCGGTAAATTTCACAGATCTCCATTCCTGAAAAGGTTATTCATCTATTACCAACCCATGCATCTATGCTTCTAGGAAAACCGTGGATTACTGCTTGTGATTGTGATACTACAAAAATTAATTTTTTTGTAAAAGGAGCTTTTGCCTTGTTGAAATCAATTCCTCGTGACAATACAAGATGGTCCCAGTGACAAAAAAAAATTTTAAGACATTGACTTTATTCTTATCCATTTTGGTTAATATCAAGATCATTGGGTAATAATAATTTTTTATAGTATTCAAATATTCTGTCATATATCTTATAATAACTATAATTAATGTTTTGCACCTTCCCCAAAACTATTTATCACTTCAGATTTGCAATAAAAATTAGGCAAACAAGCCATTATGGATTTCTAACATAACAATTTTTTGGTATCTTTCTGGAATCAGAGCAAAATCATGGGGATGTGGTATCCATTTTTAGGTATTGGCATAACAATACTAGTCAGTATTAGTACTCTCCCTAGTGTAGATTTTGAGTGACCAAACTCCGGTCAGTGGTAGTTCTGAATGTATTTTTCAATTCTCGGAACCACACAGCCATTCCGAGAGTCTAAGATATTTACTTATGTTACTTAATCAAGCATACAAATAGAGTAACATTATATATTAAGTAACCATTATCCGGTTGATGTTTTTAATAGGTTTTCTATCTCTCTCGATGAATATTGACCAGACCCTGACTTGAATTCACGCTTCCCTACACAAGAAGTATTTAGAATATATCGCATTTACTGCCTGCCGTTTTATTTTGAATGGTAAAACAGAAATTGAGAAGGGATGTCCTCGGTTCATTTAGCAACTTTGTTTTACTTCGTTGCTCCCACTTATATTGTGGAATGAACCCAACCGATGCACTAAAGAGAGTAGATTGAGTAGGTGTGTTTAAGTGCGCCTGATCGGAAAGCTTAGAAAGCTTTCACCGTTGATTGTAATGCTCTGTAAGGAGCAGAGTTTTTTATGTATTTCATTTCAAAAAGTAAAGATGACACCTCGGGGCTCTAGACGCTAGACTTGTAATGAAATGGTTGTATCTATGAGTTACTTATCTATGATTGTTTGAGTACACCAGACCTTCTAATGGGTATATACTTGATATTCTGATATCCTTCATGGTACAGCTCGTCGACTGTTGAACATCCTGTATCTGCACAGAATTGTAGCCAGCATAAACTTTATAATTGTCAACTTGATCTAAGCTCGTTCTTGCAGTGAATATACAGGTAGATCTTGCACACACTGATTTATATTTTGGTTTTTCTGATTAAGACAGATTGGAGCGTGGTTAATGGCAATAGGGAGGTCAAGAATCTTGGGCAGAGTCATCTTTGACAGTGTTCACTACGATGATGTAGCTTACTGCCCATCAAATCTGCGGTATATTGTGTAAGGGATCATGTTTTCATCTGCAACAACTTTCTTTTTATAACCTTGACCATGACCACGTCAAATTTGATTGTCAAATCAAGATAGTCAGCGTAAATCTCCACAAGAGTGAATTAGATGTTAATACTTAGCAAAAATGATATGTTTAATGATTGAGAATTAATTGTAAACAATGAAGCGACTAATTCAGAATCACCAAACTCTCAACTTAAAATAAAAGTACCAAATTTAATTTAGATAATTAAAATGGCACATTGTCATAAAAGATCGATTAAATCCATTTTAATGAAATTTTTCGTTGCGAAATTATGATGCATAAAAAATCCCCGTTTTATAAATAAAAGCGATAAAAGCTAAGCAAGACTTTCTGGATCAAATTCAAGCAATAGAAGCAATAGAAATTGTCAAGTCATAGAATCTGCAACAATGAGATTAGGATCCTGACATTGTGTTTGCGATTGAGGGGATCCCATGCTGAACATGCACAGTGGATTGACCTATAGTATTGGGTACCGCCGAGTTGACCTCTCTGAAGATTCTTAACCTTCCCTATTGCGCACCTTTATCATTGACAAAGGGATCTCAGGCAGTATTTAGATCACTAGCGCACTACTATGTGAAGACTGTCAGTTTACCTCATTGGTAAAATGAGCCCTTTTTGTTGCTTCGTGCCACTTGTAGATATAAATGGTCTACTCTAGTCGACAATATCGAATGATTCACATCACCTTTCACCCGGTGTGCATGTTTTTATATGTGCGTGGTATACTGGTATGCATTAATGTCTCTATTCCTATGCCTACATAAATCTAATGGCTATTACATGTTACTGGACGACACACTGTGGGAATAACATAATGTATCCCATCATTATCCACCACTTGACCTTAGAGAATTCTCCAAGTTCGTATTTATGTAAATCTCTCTGACAGGCAAAGATTAGGCTGTGACATCGCTAACACGTATTAGAAAAGGTATTCTCTCATGAATTTGCATCATCGAAGTAGTGTGACAAGAGGTAAAATTCTCAAACATACCGCTGGTGCATCTTGTCGGTTTACATTCACAGCTATTTATATTCACTTCTTTGAGATGATGTACTAATATAATCCCTACCGTTTCACGATCTCTGATTCATAAAATATTTTGAGAATTATAAGTTAGTGTCGCATGTGATGGTAGTTATACGTGTATAGGAGTAACATCGGTTATGCTAGTGTGTCTATATACACAGCTATAAAATCAGGACTATTGTTTAAAATTTCAATAAAATTGATCCAATTAACTGCACCCACCACCCACCTGAGAAATATCCCAAGTACCAGTGAGATATTGTGAGTAGCGGAATTTATAAGAATACTGCATAAACTTACGTCTTTTATTACGATGATTGAATGTTTGAAGTAACCCTTTGAATTTGTAGTGGTTAATTTTTATTCTTCAGCAAATCATTGTACACAATGCACAGTTTTCACAATAACATTCTACTAGATGGCATGACTTCCAACTCTTGTAGTTTACTCTATAACGATTGTCTGCCCTTGGGGAATTGTCATGAATGGAGAGCGTCGGGAAATAAAAACCCACTTAGGCTTAGGTAATAAAAGGTGTGACATCCTTTGGTCTTTGTGAGAGAATGTCATCTGTCTGAGTTTCGGAAAGGATAAAAGCCAAGATCGATAGCAGTAAAGTTACTGCGGTTAATTTTGTATAGCTACTATTCACGGTACTTACGTAATGAAGCGAGGCGTATGCAGATGTTACATTCAGTCCTAGTTTGATTATTATTATTTTTCATTCCCACTGATTCTGGATATAAACCGACACGATGTATCAGCGGTATGTTTGAGAATTTTAAGTCTTGTCACACTACTTCGATGATGCAAATTCATGAGAGAATACCTTTTCTAATACATGTTAGGGATGTCACAGCCTAATCTTCACCTGTCAGAGACTTTTATCATATTAAAGATGGCCAATTTTTTGATATGCAATCTAAAATAAAAATAAATACACATGATTTTAATCTACTTAGTAACATTGACTACATTTTTTGCCTATACCAATCAATGATTGACAGTTATAGGCAAGCTTAATCTAAAAGCGGAGGTTTTGTTTTGTTTTGCTAGTTTTGTCCAGTCTTCTCTGTTTCGGGCTGTTGGTGTGCTTCCGGATTTTACAGATTAAACATAGGAACCACTACAGTCCTTAGGACCAACAGAACAATTATTTTGAAAGTTCAAAATTCGCCGACTATTTCAAAATGATTCAAAAATGACTGAGCAATTCAGACACATCAGCTTAACCTTAAAACACAATGGCCCACGCAGCGAACCAGTGTTCGACTTATACAGACATACATACATACAACATTAACTACTATACTACATACACATTCAACTGTAAATTGTATGATAATAAAATCATTTGTGGGACAAAAAGTTTTTAACTTTGATATATTGTTGGCTCCATGTATACCGGAAAGGAGAGTGATAGCTGACTGATGGCAAATGTTACGCAAACTACGGTAAAAGTAATTTCATTTCATAATATCCCTCATCAACTCATTATCCTATGATCCATACTCGCCTGCATTTAAATTTGTCGAATTTCTATTTATATTCAACTATTTATATTTCTATTTTGTTACCTGGGTGGATTTTGTCCCTTGCTATTTACTAAAAGACCTGTCAATAGAGCACATTCTTTTTGTGCAGATATTGCCCCTAGTCCAAACAGCTGTAAGATCACACTACTGTATCCCACTTTACAAAAAGTTTTGTTGCTCCAAAATTGATAAGTTGCGTGATTCAGACTAACATTCACCTCGAACTTCATTCAATAAAAATCATATCAGTTTCTACTGGAAATTTAAATTTTTTGAACATTTTTATATATTTTCTCATCGAAACTCACCATATTTAATACCCTTGTTTTAGACAAAATCGTGAAATGTATAACCAATAATATTATTTAATTTTATAGTATGTAACTGTATGAATCAATGGATTTTATATACATTGATATTTTATATAGTTAATAGAAATTTTGTGCTAAAATGTATTGTTTGTGACTCTGTTTAGATAACAACAGATTACTAGTAAATCAAGTTAAATAGTGAGGAAGACCTTAAACGGAAAGCAACATCATTTCTCATTTGTCATCCGAATACCTGTAATTTAGAGAAATGTTACTGACTATTTTTAAACTTTAGTGAGTGAACTAAGAAAATGTCAATCTAATTAACCAGCTTGTTATCCACTCTATAAGGCTTGTATCCTTCGAGACAGTGGCTCTGTGGATGTTACAAGACTTCATTGATGTAATTGACTCATTATCCATTCAACTGACGAAACTGAGATGCCGTTCTAAGGCATACATTAAACAATAACGCTTCTCCTCCACCATAATTCCGTAAAAGCCACCGCAAACCTAAAGCATTACGTAAGCGTAAACAAACATGATTACCTCAAAGCCTTTTACAGGAATGCATATCTAATGCAATCACTTGCCTTCTCTACATAATGCCAAAGTTATGCCCTCAGCGCTGTCATGCCTTACATCATAGCAGCCAAGAGGGAAGATATTTCCATCGGGGACATCCGATCGGTTTACCATGTTTTCTCATTGTTGCCGGGTTGATGTGAATTAGGTCTTGTAAATATCACGTATCTCAGGAGGATTTTAGTTACAGATTTCCGTTAGCCCGGATAACACCGACACACTACGTTGCATCGTCCGATCAATACTTGCACTTATACCCAACCATGCAGCTTAGCTTATGATACGATCAAATGTGTGCATTCACTGACACACCGCCGTACCAGCTGACATCGGTAGTGTCTGTGATAGTGCACCACGAGAAATCTTTCGATCCATACCAGGATTATTGAATAATATTTTACTGTATTTACATTGCAGTATTAAATATTACCTGAGTACCAGCTGACATCCTGGTCCCTGGTTCGAATCCCGCTCTAACCAGTATACTAACTGTGGCGTTTTTCGGGCTGCAAACGCCTTAAACCCCATTGCCCATGGGGGTCTAGGTAGCCCTTGCAGTGTGGTTCTGTTGGGGCTTTTTCTCTCTGACGTTTGCTGTGCTTCAGATGCTCTAAATGTGTTCTCTATGTCGCTTATATCCCCGCTATGTCGTCATCTCATTGTAAATAAACATGAAACTATCATAGACTTAGCGGAGTGTGCGACATATGTAGTTCATATGTAGACATTTGGAACCAGAGGCGTGAATGGAAAAAGTACAATACAGCCTCATCTGAATTAGCCATTTCTTGCTTAGAAACTGACCTGACTGATACACGCACAAAATCACACTCAGCGACATCTGGTGTAACAGTGTCCATGACACATGACGCATGACAAAACATGGGCCTTATGGTTGAAATATTCAACAACACAAATATTGTGTTTTCTGTTGTGTTCTTTATCCCAGCTTTTCAACAGACTGTCGGGAGCACCCGTTTTTTAGTAGCATGAATTGATAAGAACTAAGGGAGTAAATCTGTGGGTGGTTATTGAAGAGCGTTCCAAAATGACTTCTTGTAAATCGCCATATGCAAAACTGAACCATTTAACTTCGGGATATAAACGTAACGCTTTACTTTTATGAGTACCCCGATATATAACTCTAGTTGTCAGTGCTGAAAGATTTAGCACACTTGGAGCATATGAACGAACATCATTATGGAACAGTAATTTATTTCTGTGGTACTTAGATGAGGATATTATCAGATGAAAATTGCTAGAAAAAATGACCGATTGTAGTGCTTTTGGCTGTAAATATAGATCTCAAAATGGCTATTGTATGAAACGCCATCTCACCTATGCGGAATTGCAGTTTATGAACCCAATTCTTTGAAAATTTTTATTTCTGTGCATTCCCAGCAGCTATTCAAGAAACCACATTAGCTATCCACATCAACTTCATAATTTAGTAAACGCCGTCAACATTACCCGATCAATTTATAGTCCATCATGCTTGTATAGATATTTGTGTATATTGCTGGCATTACTTTTCATAAACTTTGTTACTTAAGTCACAGGAGTACGCCTGCCCCTGTAGCTTAGTTGGCAGAGCACCAGACGGGTTATCTAGAGGTGGTGGGTTCGAGTCCTCTCAGAGGTAATGGGTTAGTTCTGTGCGTTCTTCTCATCTATTTAAAGAACCACATTGGCTACCCCCATTGATATCATACCAATTCTCTGGTCATTATTGGCCCTTCCCCTTATTTCCCTGATTTATCGCATTGACTGTTGCCATTTACAGTAGCATGTTTTATTGTAAAGTCACATGGCGTAAGCAAGGCCTATCTTCAGCTCGCTACTAGGAGTAGGGTCTATAGAGACTGCGGTGTGTCAATACAAAACGAACACTGAATACTCGGTATAAATCTTTCCCGTTATGATTCACTACCGTAGCCTAAATAACTTTCGCGTTTTCTGCTGCCGCATATCTTCTCCCGACGGGTGAATATTGGATCAAGTTATATTTTTACCTATCCTTTAAAAGTTACACATGATCATGGTTTAGTTATGGCAACGACAGGATCGGGCGAATCTAACCCCACAAATAAATGCTCAATTGAATTTTCGTAGTTTCAAGTTGGGAGACAAATCGAAAGATGAGGGCTCTTATTGAAGAAAACTGCGATTCCTACGCTCTTCCCAGAATAGTACAGCTCATGCGAGTCACCGCAACCGAAATTCGTACCTCCCATCGCACGTACCGGAGAGCATCATTATTATCTTTAGTCATTTAGCACACTATACAACACTTTTGGGTTCCCTCGATGATATACGACAAATTTATAAATATTAGTTTTATGTACAGTCTATACATAAGACGGTGAAAAAATAAACTTGTAACAGTTCTGTACTGACGGTTTTGTCTATGTCGCGCAGAATTAGCGGAGAATAGAAGGCTAGTGCCATCAGCAAATAATGTTAACTTTAAAATAGTATGAGACATTGCAAATATCATTGACGTATAGTATAAACATTATTGGCCCAAGTATGGATCCTTGTAGGACACCGCAGTCAAATGGTCAAGAAATCTGATGACGCATTTTTATGGGATACATTGTTTTGTTAAACGGGTAATTTTGGATCCAATTTAAAGCTCTACCTGTCATCCCATAATTTTCCTAATTTATTTATGAGTACGCTATGATTGACCGTATCAAAAGCCGTCCTTAGATCAATAAATCGAGTCAACGAGTACCGCTACGGCGATGGCAGGATGGCCTGCTCCCATCACACACGTCACCGGTCTACTCGCGTCCGTAATGACGGAAATCGGGCAACTGCCAACAACATGCAAGACCTGGGAGAAGTCCCCTGAGCGAGAATTGTGCTCTAGCACGTCACCCTCCAATCTCAAGATCGCTTAATCACGCGAAGTCGTGTAGCCCCACCGGGTCGGTAAACACGCGTTCCGTTATTACATGTTAAAAAAAGAACTATGAATTAAGAACTGAAACCATAACGTAGCTGTCAAATATATATTTTCCATATTCCTTAACACGATCTAGTCAGCCAATTTTAATAGAGCACTTTAGGGAGGAAGTACTATTCCCGGAGTGGTCGCTTCCGGCTTGTTGTACGGGCAGGAGTTCTGAAAATAATGTATTTATTAAATCTTAAACCAACGCATACATAATGCATTACAGATAGTTTTCAGGGTTTTTAGGTATGTTAACCCTTAAGCAGGGCTTCGAAAACCTCGCCGCCTCATGGGCTCTCATTCACGACCAAGCACAAACCAGTTTTGATTACAAGTCAATCAAATCATGGCGCTAGACTTTTGTTCACAAACGCTTAAGCCTTCAAGACGTATATCATTTAAGCCAAATGCCCGTAGTATCATTTTGCCAAAGAGGAACAGTCGCCAACAGCTTTTTCTCGAGCATCAAATACAAGTCCTTTTAACTGCCCGGTTCAGGCTGTAGGAAAACCACTTACCATGTTGTCGCAATCCGCAATTTTACAGGACGCGAACAGGCATCTGAAACGGAGGTTGTGCGCGCCGGCCAGCCTGAAGACCTTGAAGTAAGGGCTGTAGGTGGAGTTGCCCCTAGTAACGAAGCCTGCATCCTGGCGTAGAACCCTACCGTCGCCGCAACTAAGAGCAATTCATAGACAAGTCTTAAGCTATCAACAAGCTTATTCACAGTATACTACTAGTATTAGTTCATGTATTAAGACACAATTTTACACGCCATTAAGTAGACCAAATTAATCCACGATGCAACGTAGATATATTAATTATTGTATCCGGAATGCTACAACCGCTACATTACAATATTCGGCTATTACGCAATTCGAATCCCTTAGTCGCTTAAAGTTCATATCAATAAAGCTACTCGCCTTCCTTTGATTATTCGATACTTGGCGCCCGCGTCGTTCATTGCCACGCAACTAAGAACGTAGATGGCCCAAACTGGAAAAAGAATGCACGCGAAATTTACATTGACGCCAACCGGCCAATGCGCATTAAATGTTTCGGGAAGTTCCATTATATTTAACGAAACATAAGGTAATGCTCGCGAGAACAGGCAATAAGTTTATTATTACCGATGAGTCGGTTTGTAATAATTTTTATTTTCTTTGGTTTGTAAAGATTAATTTTTATTTTCTTTAACTAAAAACTAATCCACTTAAATGAAGGTTGCAGTTACAACTCGCTTTGGTAACGTCACTAGCCTTGGCTGTGGATGGTGGCCCTGAGGCGGATTAGCCGGCTCATCGAGATGGATTTTGTACCCAGCGGCCTGTCAAGGACATCGAGCACCTGCATCGTGATGTTGTACGGAATGGTTTCGCCCTTATAAATTGGTTTGTCGGCGGGTCGCGAGAACCTGGATACAAAGGATGCAACGCCGTCTACACGCCGGCTAGTATGTCTAACTAGAGGCAAATTCATGTAGCATCCCAATCAACTTTCAATTAGTTATCTTAAAGGAATCTAGTAAACTAGACGGCATATTTCATGGATACAACTCGCCCAACCAATACAGATTTGCTAGCACTAATTGATTTAGCCTACAGTGTTCAAGCAGGTGTTCAATTTTACTCGGTTTTTGATTCGTTTTCAAATAGCTAAGATGCCGAAGCATTGTGCTATTATTTAGCATTTCGCAACATTGTGATAATTACATTGCAGAATCTAGCCAGTGCTACTTTCATAATTTCTAATTGCGATATTCCACAATATGTGACTAGTGCACTACTGTAGTAATGGTAGCATTAATGTTTTGTGTAGTAAAACAACGTTACCCACGACGATCGTAATCAAATTCTATTGAAACTCACGGTTTCGTGATGCGCGTGATGTTACCGAAGGCGTGGCCCACGTCATCAAAATTGCAAATGGCGTTCTCCATGTTGGTATCGACGAACATCGCGCTATCCTCTGTACCCGGTGCGTAGGACGCGATAACCGAGTAAGTCTTGCCGGACGGCTTCTGTAAATGCACATTCGACAATTTATTTCATCGCAATTCTTCACTTAATGACTGGGCTTACGCTAAGCGCATTTCTGCGTAGTTCCGTACCCACTCAGGGACCGTTCAGCTTCATAACGAATCAGCATGTAATAGGACGATTTTACGAGTCGTCCAATTGGTAAAAAGTGAATCGCTCCACACCCAAAGCGATTGAGATTTCGTAGTGTAACGTAGTTGGTAGGCCACATAGCCGATGCCAAGATAAAAAGGGTGCATCAGAGACGCACGTTAAGTACCCCGTAGTAGTGCTCATACGGTCACAGGTCGTTAATTACGTACCCTTGCGACATCACGCGACATTTACTGTACAGGAAAGGTAAAATATTGCGTCAAGAATAAACCGCATCAGTTGTTACTAACCCACATTTGGCATACACCCTTCATTGTCGAGTTCAAGGTCATGGTTAATTCCAAATGGGCGATGTCTTTACGGACGAAGGTGAAGTTACCGTTCTTGCAGCGAGCGGTAGCATACGCTTCTCCGTCGTGCAGGAGCGAGAGGGTCGCCGTGTTCATATCCTGATCCGGACACTTCAGCACGACTAAAATTAAAGACAAATATTTAATCACACTATCGCGTAAAAATCATTAGCAAACGCGAAAAATCAACAGTATTAGTATTCACTTAGTTTTAATACCGCAACCGCGAATCGGTCATTAGCCAGAATTTAATGCCAGATTTCAAAATTTCAAAGGTCATATCTAGTATCCAGCTTACGTTCCATTATCTGCCCCGTTTCGACACTTCGCCTTACT
>WURV02208333.1:0-11194 GCA_011762755.2 Epimenia babai
GGCGCGAACTCGCCATTCTCAACGACTATTTCCGCTTTTCACTCCGGGAAATGCCGACATCTGCCCTACACCGCACGGTATTCACATCAAGCATTGCCCAGTCACCCGACCAGGAAGCCATCCTGCGAGCGGTTCAATCGTTCCAAAAATTCGAAGAAGGCAATGACCCCCACGGCGAACACGACTTTGGCGCATTTGAAGTCCACGGCGAACGGTACTTTTTCAAGTTCGACTACTACAAAGACCAAAACCTACAAGAGGGTGCCGATCCCTACGAAACCATTCCTTACCACCTGCTCACCATCATGCGGGCGGAAGAGTATTGAAAGGATTTTTCTCTTTTACCCCAAGATTTGAACCGACTCGACCTTCAACGGGAATTCAAAACCTACGCCATCGCCGAGCGGGGGTTGCGCCCCCAAACGCTTCGGGAAACGCTCCGGGTGCTCGATCGACTCTGTGCCTATGCCGCTTCCCAAAACCTGAGGGCACTGACCCATGAGTTAGTTAAATCCTTTTTGGTTGATGGCCGCCTGAATCTTGGCTGGAGCCCCAAAACCTTCCGCGTTTACTGGCAGTACCTGAAGACGTTCTTCGATTGGTGTGTGGCCAAACAATACCTCAAAGAAAACCCAGCCGTCGGCATCAAAAAGCCAAAATTGCCACAGCGGTTACCGCGATGCCTTTCCCACGAGGACGCCAGAAAAATCCTTGCTGAAACCGTACTCATCTCCTGGAATACCTATTGGATTGGTAAGCGGAATCTCGGCATTGTGGCCACGTTTCTCATGGCAGGCTTACGACTCCAGGAACTGCTCGACCTCAGGTGTGAGGACGTCGATCTCCACACAAGCGAATTGTGGGTTCGCTGCGGCAAAGGGCAAAAGGACCGCCATTTACCCATGCATCCCCAACTCGTCCGCATCCTCAAAGAGTTTCGAGAAGACCCAAAGACCAAAGCCAAAGGGTCACCATGGTTTTTTCCCAGCTCCAGATCCAACCTAAAACTTCGCACCAGGGATATAAGGGTCATATTCGAGAAGATCACAAAAGCATCAGGCGTCAAATTCACTCCGCATATGCTTCGCCACACCTTTGCCCGGGAGATGCTCGACAGCGGACTCGACATCTATAAACTGAAAGAGCTCTTGGGTCACAACCACCTTTCCACGACCCAAATTTATGCATCCATTTCAAGACGCAAGCTCCGGGAGCAACTCGAGAAACTCAACATCTATTGATCGGGATTTCAATGTCCTGTAATCTCCCCCAGCCTTTCGCCCGCGTAGCTCAATTGGATAGAGTCGTCGGCTTCGAACCGAAAGGTTGGGGGTTCGAGTCCCTCCGCGGGCACCATAGAAATCGCCTTGACGACTCCAAAAAAAATCCCTAGTGTGTGCTTGCCACAAACGCGTGCCAAGTCGTCTTTGAAATGTTCCTTGCGGACGGGCCGAAATCGTGAGAACATGGCTTCACCAAGCCATAACCTACTGATTCCACATAAGATATCTAGCTTCGAACCATGTAGTTCTAGCCACTAGACTACTTCATATCCTATCAAGCTAAATCCAAAGCCCAATCGCAGGATTTCATCACTAAAAAAGGACCGGTCAAAGACCCTCTGGCAAAGCCATGTGGTTTTGACCTTTCTCTTTCTCCATGGACCGATCCATCGCCACCTGGCACCAAAAATTCTGTGATTTCTGCATCACCTTCAAGGGCAACACTCCAAAAACCATCCTCTGGTACAAAGACGCCATCAAAAGCTTCCAGCATTTTGTTCCGGCTCAAAACCTAGAAGACATCACCGAAGGTGCGATCGAAACCTGGATGCTTCAAGGCAAACAGCAAAGGCAGTGGTCCGCAAAAACTGTCCGCGAACGATTGAAAGCCTTAGACCTTTTCTTTAAATGGCTCATCAAAAAAGAAATCGTTCAACACAATCCAGTAAAAAAGGTAGATGCCCCCAAAATCCCAAAGTCCTTGCCGAAATTTCTGCCCCTCGATCAAGCCGAGTTACTTTTAGCTTGGACCCGCAATTACCCCTACACCTACAAATTCGAAGCTGTAAGAGCCCATGCAATCATCGCAACATTCTTATACACCGGAATTCGCAAATTCGAACTGCAAAACCTAGAACTCTGCGATGTGGATCTTGCCAACAAAAACATATTCATCCGAGCTGGCAAAGGGCAGAAAGACCGTAACATCCCTACCTCGGACAAACTGCTCCCAATCTTGAAAAACTACCTGCAGGCAAGGCAAAAGCTCAATCGCCCAAATCCCTTCTTTTTTACGACCTTGCGAAAAGGAACTCGAATATCCAGCTGCGTCATCGACAAGCTCACCCAAAAAATCCGCCAAAAAAGCGGGATCAACTTTTCACCGCACAAACTCCGCCACACCTTCGCGGTGCTGATGCTCGAATCTGGCTGTAACATCTACGCCCTCTCCAAGATGCTCGGCCACTCCGATATTCGAACGACTACAATCTATCTGGCCGCAACGACGAGCCATTTAAGGGATCAGATTCGGAAGCACCCGCTTTGAAATAGTCATATCCTGAGTAATAGGCCAAGCGGTTCGATGTTAGTTTGGCTGCCCAGCTCAAGGAAAAGTGGAACCAGATTATCAAAAAGGTTAGATGTCCGATTTGACGGCACCTAAAAGATCCTAACTATATGACCCCTACTCCCTGTCACCCTTGCTCAAACTTGCAAAAAGTCAAGAAACCCAACTCATCGCGAAGATTCTTGACGCTGATTTCTTTCTTGAGTTTCTTAATGGCGATTTTCTAGGTTTTTGGTCGGATCGGAGTACTGGGACTTGAGCGTGAGGAAAAGGAGGGTATTTTTGACTGCTAATCATCACATTCTTACTGAGTCGCAAAGCTCAAATGGTAAACTAATGATTTCTTTGAAATTTCAAAAAAAAACATTTACTATAAATTAATCAAAAAAAATTACCATTCTTGACGAAGGTATGTTTACCCTCTTTCTCTTAAGGAAAATTTCATATTGGGACAGAAAATGACAGATAAGTTAAATCTGAATGATCTTCTGATTCAACAGTTAGTTTCTGTCGAGAGCGTAAGTCTAAATGTCTCCCAATCTTACATTTTGATAACAGAAGATAAGCTGAGATTAAGCTTACAAGAACACACTTCCAAATTAGGGAAAACCAGAGATTGGATTGCCCCTTTCTCCCTTGAAGTGTCTCTCATACTCGTTTTAGTCACTGCAGATTTTAAAAATCTAGGTTTCCCAGCTGAAACATGGAGTGCAATTTTTGTAATTGCAGCCGTCATTACAGGCTTTTGGCTCCTTTTTTCATTAAGGTTTGCATTCAAGTTTATATCTCTTGACATGTTAATTGAGGAAATCAGATCTGATAACAGACTCAGATCGGAATCATTTGATTCTTCAACAGAGATAATAGGACCCGGCAAGGGAATTGGCCTGGATAAAACTAGAGAGTCGAACCAAAATGAATAAACCCAACAGAGAAAAATTAGCACAATTGGTTTCAGAAGAAAAAGAAGCTGACCTTGATTCTTTCCTTAAGAAAACTCTTCCTTTTTTTTCAGAACCAGACAACTCCTCTTCTTACAAACCTGAACTAAAGCTAGCTAATGCATTAAAAAAAATGGGCGAGTATAAGAGATCTCAGCAAATTCTAGAGAAATTGTTAAAGTCGGACCTTAAGGATGAGTTGCAAAGGTCAACAGTATTGAATAACTTTGGCGCTTTAATGCAAGATTTGGGAGACTACCAACACGCAAAAAAATCTTACGAAGAGAGCCTCCAAATAAGTCAGTCAATGCTTAATCCAAATCACCCCTCGATAGCAACTACCATGAGTAACTTGGCTGGGGTTTACGAGGCTTTAGGGGACAACCCTTTTGCCCTAAAACTCTATAAGCAAAGCTTAGAGGTTTCTCGCCAAGCCTTGGGACCGAATCATCCAGTAGTAGCAAGCACATTAAATAATCTAGCTGCTGTCTACCAAGCTTTGGGTAACAGTCATCTTGCCTTAAAGTATTTTGAAGAAAGTCTAAATCATTCCCGAGAAAGCTTGGGGTTCGATCATCCTGAAGTTGGGATAATCTTGAATAATTTAGGTGGGTTGTTACAAGCGAAGGGAGATCTTACTAGTGCGAAATCTAACTATGAACAGGCTCTAACGATTCAAAGAAAAGTGCTTGGGGAGGACCATCCAAACACAGCAACAAGCCTGAACAACATCGGCAGGTTATTGGAAGTAGAAGGAGACCTTACCAGAGCGAAATCATATTTTGAGCAAGCCTTAGCAATTCGAAAAAAGGTACTTGGTGAAGTCCACCCTGATACTGCGAGCAGCCTAAACAATATAAGTGGAGTTTTACAAGCCCAAGGGGACTATGCAGGTGCGAAATCCAATTTAGAGCTTGCTTTGACCATCTTTCGTAAGGTGCTAGGAGAAGAACATCCTCATACCAAGGTAGTAAAAAAGAATCTAGAATCATTGTTGAAATTAGAATTCTACTCTAATAAGTATAAAGAGGAAAAATCGGAACAAAAAATTCACATAACCACTGAAGTTAGAGCAGCTGAAGATAAAACTGCCGAAGCCAAGGCAGCCGAAAACCACAGGACTTTTCAAGAGAATATGGCCATGCAGGCAAGTAGTGAAAGGCGCGAGCGAGAGCAGCAAGCAAGATGGTCTCGAATCGCTGAAGAAGCGGGAAATGGGCGCAGGGCTTCCTCTAACAGTGGCTGTTTTCCTGGTGATACAAAGATAATGACGCCCAATGGATTTACCCCAATTTCAAAATTAAAAATGGGTGATTTAGTGATTTCTTTCTCTACCAAATCGCTTTGCTTTGAACCAAAGCCAATAATAAAAATTACCAAACACCATAGTTGCAGGATCTGGATGCTAATATTTACAGACCAGACTCATCTAAGGACAACATCCATACATTCCTTCCTAAGTGGTGGTCAATGGGTCAAAGCTCAAAAGTTTAAAGCAGGACAACAAATTAGAACAAATCAAGCAAAATTCAAGACTATTGCTTTCTCAACCTCTACGAATGAGATAGGGGAAGTATTTAATCTTGTTGTTTCCGATAACTTTTCGTTCATTGCAGAGGGAATAGTTGCACACTCATTCAGTAACTTTAGAACCACAAGAGTTCTTGTTTTAAAAGCTCTGTTATGGTTAAAAAAGATATTAAAATCAGCTACTTGGGGCACATATGTTAGCGAAGAAAAATGGACAATCTAATTAGATCAGCTGAATATCAAAAAAGCACAGATGGCTGTGATTTAGTTAACCAAAACGTTCGTTTGCCTTGACGAGTAGACACCCATGTTGAATTGCTCTTATCCCCCTGAAAATTGATTAAAAAATATGGTTTATCAAATCAAGGTATCTTAAATTTGGATTTGCGGACAAGGCCATTATTTGGGGTAAATTCTTTCCAGGGACAAAGGAACCAGAACATTGTCTACAATAACGTGTCAATCCCATTCCTAATTATTCCGCGACTCTCTTAGTAAGACCAAAAAAAAGTTAACTATTTTTCTTGATTCCTGTAACTTTAGAATTGTTTTCGATTCTATCGGATTTGATCGCTACGTTGTGTTTCCCAGGTGCTAGTCCTTCGATGCCTACTACCTCGGCGGAGCTGATGTGTTTGGCCTGGATATCAACATTGGTCTCCAGATCGCTTTTTTGCCGCTGTTCTCCTTTGAAGGTTAGGGGCATGCCATAAACATCTTCGACCAAACGGCGTGCTTCAATTAATAGGCGCTCTAATCGCGTATCTGCTTGCGTGACCGCGACCAAATCATCGCGATAATCCATGAGATCGAGCCTTAATTGTTGCAACTCAGCCGCTTTTTCTTCAAGGCGATCCCTATCCGCTTGCGGAACGATGATCTTACCCTGTTCTTCAAATCCTTCCGGTACCTTGCATTGAGCAGACTCTGGGGCCTTTTCTCCATTTTTGTCCCTTCGACTCCGCAAGGCTTCTGTCGCCAAACTGTAGAGGAACTTAACACTTTCTTTAACCGCCGCCACACTTAGTGTCATCAAGATGGGGTTGGCCATATCAGCCTCCTGAAAATCCTGCTTTTCCCTAAATCAATCTTTTTCATTATACTTAAATATCCCCAGCCTTTCTTGTTAATTTCCATACACAAAAATCTCTCCACCAAATGAATGAGGTGTTCGTTGCTAAGGTGGCATCGGGGCTTGTAAATGATCATCCGAATGACACGAATCAAATCACAACTCCACATGCGAGGGTTTCGATGTCCCATGAAGAGCAGAACTCCTACTTTTCTCCGTCATTTTCTCCGTTCGGGGAAATAATCGAAAGCCACTTGGCAGACAAGCGGTTCATTTCGAGAACTTGGCTGCTGGAGAGGGTTACAGCATTCGTGGCCGACCCAAAGGCCCGGTTTCTTTTGATCACGGGAGAACCTGGTTGCGGCAAGACTTCATTAATTGCGCACCTTGCCTCCTTGAACCCTTCCTGGATTACCTATTTTCTGCGTCGAGGCCAAGCAAGAGGTTTGTTCGATATAGACACAAAGAGTTATCTCTTACACGTTGGCAGCCAATTAGCTCTAAAACGACCAGAATGGTTCGACCTCAATAAAATCAAGGCAACGGTTAAAATGCATGTCAAAGAAAATCGAGGTGAACTAATTGGCCTTGATGTAGCTCGCTTAATAGCCTCGCCTTTCGCTCAACTTTCCCTGGATCTAAACATAGAAGTAAACCGCAACGAACAAAGGGTGATAGGTATTCGCGCAGCGGAGATGGTCACCGATCCTCGGTTGGCTTCTCTCAGTGATCTGCAATACCTTGCCCTTTTCGGGCCAGCCCGAACCGGTAGCCTCATTGAACCTGACACTCCGCTCGTTCTGGCGATCGATGGCTTGGACGAGGCACGTTTTCGGAGACCGAAACACAATCTGCTGGATTGGCTAGTTAACAGCATGCAAATGATGCCTGCAAATCTGCGCTTTATCCTTACTTCGAGACCCGACCCAAGCCTGAATTTGTTGAAAACTATGGCCGGCGATTCTCTTAAAACCTTATCGCTAGATGACCACCCCGATCTCATTAAACACGATCTAAGCTGTTACCTGGCTCGCATGCTAGAGCCATCCACTGAGAAGCCAGTCTTGAACGCTTTCCTCTCCGATAGCTCCGATATCAAGGAAGTGTTACTTGAGTCTGCAGAGGGGAACATTGGGTACCTGGCCTTTCTTGCTAAAGCTATTGACGAAGCTGAACGTCAGGGCAATACAGAGATGATGTCTGCTCTGCTGACCTCTGAAAACCTGCCCGCTGGCTTGCCAGAACTTTTTTCGATTTTTTTGACTCGCTTACAGCAGCATGTTGGAGGTCGTACTTTTAGGTGGAATGATCCTACGACTGGCGAACAACAGATCCTGGATCAATGGTCTGAGTTGTTTATGAGGATTTTCAACCTGCTGGCTATTGCCCACGAACCTCTTGACAACGAGCAGATCAACACCTTGGCATCGCTCCAGGTAACACCAGAAATACTAGAGCAAACACTCGAACGGATGCGCCAGTTTCTTGATCACACGGCAAGTGGTTGGCGTCTTTATCATTCGGCTCTCGCCGACTTCCTTCAGAACCCAATCCTTTCCAAAGCGCACCACTGCGCACCTGATTGGGGGCATTCGAGATTGGATCAGGCCTATAAAAAACAGTGCTTTTCCAACTGGTCTACCATGGACGATTATGGAATAAGGCACCTACCAACTCATGCAGCTCGAATTAAGTCGTCGCTATTCGCCGAGTTGGTGGGTGATCCCAATTTCTGGGAGACAAAAAAAAGCCGTGCAGGGTTGCCCAATCTTTTGGCGGACCTTCGACTAGAAGCTCGGCAACCGCCCCCATGGGATATGGATAAAGCCCATCATGCCTTACTACGAGAAGCTGGTCGTGACGATTGGAATGAAGTTTTGCAACAATTGGTTGTTAGGTTCCAGCGTGTTAATTTGCACTCCTTGGCCGAAAAGGCCAGGGATATTCTTGAAAGCCATCAGCCAATCAAATGCACGCTTCGCGTGCTGCGGGCACCGTATCCTGAAAATGCTCTGAGGTTCCAAGACCATCAATCTTCACCCATAACAGCCCTCAAATGTATACCAAACAGAGATCTACTTTTGGTTGGTTTTGAAGATGGTACAGTGAACGGCTGGCACACCGATGAGATTTTTCATCAGGTCTTGCATGTGGTAACCAACAATGGTCATGTACAAGCCAAGCTTCCTCCCCTGGATTCTTTGGGTGCAGCGAAGATCACTGAGCTTTTCCCAAATAATTCAGGGGGGATTGATCGAGGATTTGTTCAAACTCGCTATATGAAAAAGTCCCTTTCTTCCGTGACGGCATTCTTGCCCCTCCCTGGTCAAGAGAAGATCCTCATCCTACTAGCAGACGGAGTCTTGATAGAACTTGATCTTTCATCGTCACAACTAACGTACTTGTTCAAAACAAACCTCATCCATGGTAAGGCAGCACTGTCGCCGCAAGGCACTCGAATTTTGGTTATAGGCTCCAGAGGTGAAATGGGCCGTGGAAGTCTCATCACCCAATCGCCCGAATGGGATTGTGTCGCAAGCTTCTGGGACTTGGATGGTGCGGAAAAAATCGCAACATATAGTGTTGGCCACCAATTGCCGATAGCTGCATACACTCTTGATAATGAGAACCGAGCGTTGACCTCCCACCAAGGTGGTGGCGTCCACATCTGGGATTTTAACACTTGCCGAATTTATGATGCTCTGCAAATCGCACCACCAGAAGGGGAGGAATTTAGGGGAGGAGAGCGAATCGAATCTATGGTCGGCGATAAATTGGGCCAGATCCTATTTTTCGGAACCCAGTCTCGAAAAATTCTTCATTATGTCCTGGCAAGTGGAACATTGACTGGCAGCTTCGAATCCCACCGAACTTGGGTAGATGCACTCCATTTTGAAGCCTCTCATAATCATCTTTTTTCTGGCAGCGGAAACGGTATGCTGCAAGTTTCACAAGCTAAGGAAGGCTCTACAATTTCTTCCATACAGGGGCATGATCATGGGATTTGCGCTCTGGCCTCCCACTCTAAGAACCAATGGCTTTTTTCTGGTGATAAAAATGGTACCTTCAAGGTCTGGGACATTGATGCCCTGAAAGGCTTTAATCTAGACCAAGCTCACATAGATGCAGTTGAGCACCTGGCTCTGGTAAACGGAGGTTCAGAACTAGTCAGCATTTCAAGGGCACACGCCATATTCTGGGAGTTTCGGAACGGTACTATTCAACGTGAGCGATGGATCGTACCTCCAGAGAGACTAGGCTTAAAATTCCTCTCCTGCACAACCGAGGGACTGCTTGTCGCTCAATGCGACCATCAACCTCCCGTTGTCTGGGATTGCAAAAAGGGAAAACTGATACAACCTGCCAAGTCATATGCCGACATGCCCCAGCTTTCGAATTCTTTGCCGGAAATACGCCCAAAGAGTAAGCTGCAAAGCCTATTTGATCGGAACCATTATCTTATGGAGGCAGACCCCACAGGTAACTATACATTCTCAGCCCATCGGCAAAATGGTTGCATCAAGGTCTGGTCCTGCTCTAAATCCAAAGTCCTGGCTACCTGGACCCATCGCAAACCTCCCCTGGCAATTGCCTTAGCTGAAATCGACTTACTTGTAGTAGCCGATACGGAAGGGCTCGTACTCTATCGACTAAATATAAGCAAGCCAGTGCTTACTATCAAAATGAAACTCACGGCACCTGTGCAAATGGTTTTTTCACCGCAGTCGGGACAGATTTTTCTCTCCGAAGGAGCGGGTGGTTTTTTTCTGATCGATATCTCCACCGTCTCCATTAATCGACTTTCTTTGGATCATGAAGGTGTAGGTTGTCTAGCCCTTCACCCAAACGATGGATTGGGGGCCACCGCAGATTCCAATGGCTGGGTGAATATATGGGATTTTTCCTCCGGAGCCAGGTTTTTTTCTTGGCAAGCGGATCACGGCGTTACTGCTATCTTGCTTATAGAAAAATCTTTGATTTTGGGGTTTGCCTCAGGAGAAATTGCTTCCTTTCAGGTCGATGGAATAGATAGTCGTGGGAGGCTTCCATGAGTTGGCTGAAAAGATTTCGAGGAATTTTTGATGGGTCCTCAAACAACCCCTTCGATACCAAACCCGAACATCAACGGAGCATAGAGGAACTATTCGAATCTTTCTCCCGAACCTACAATATGGAAAATAACGAAGCCCCAGAGAGCTATTTTGGTAAAACCCTTCTTCAGATCGAATTAGGAGCCTACGACCACGCAATGGAGCTTGCGGAGCAAGGCTTGCAGGAAGATCCCGAAAACATCCTGCTCATGCTCTGCAAGGCTGATCTTCTCCACATTAAAGGCAATACCAAGGAGGCTTTACACCTCCTGGCCAGTACAAATGACCCCAAGAGCTACCAAATGAGGATATCCATGCATTTGAAAGCCGGTGAGGGCGACAAGGCTAAGGCTCTTCTAGAGCCTTACCTGGACGGACCAGCCGACATCGTTGACAAGGCCCGAATTCTCATAAAGTTCGATTATCACCCCCGTACCTCGACCTTTTTACTCCAAGCCACCGCCAAGGATTCCCAAAATCCTGATTTTTTCTTCGCCCTGGCATGCTCACACCTCTATGCCGGAGAGCTGGATAAAGCCTTGAAGGCCGCTGAGCAGGGTTTCGTGCTCAAACCAGATTCCCCCAAGCACTATCTGCTAGGTGTTGTCCACTTGTTACGGGATGATCTATCCACCGTGGAGCACTTTCTGACACAGAGCCAGCGGCGCTTCCCTGATCACCTCGCTCTCCAACAGCTTCAAACCATTCTTCTGATCCGGCAAGGTCGTATTTCGGATGCTGTAGCCTTGCAGTCGCAATTGATTTCAGAGTTTTCGCAAAACCACCGGGATATTAGGCTCTCAGCCCTAGGGCTCCGCTACCTTCTCTCCAACCTTCCTGAAAAAGGAGCTACCTCATTAGACCTCAGAAAACCCTTCCACGAAACCCTCGAAGAAATCTCAGGTAAAAAGTTCGAAGAAATCTCCTATATAAAACTGGGTAAT
The DNA here is from genome assembly GCA_011762755.2 of Epimenia babai. NCBI lineage: Eukaryota > Metazoa > Mollusca > Solenogastres > Cavibelonia > Epimeniidae > Epimenia > Epimenia babai. The sequence continues at coordinate 11,150 of WURV02208333.1, forward strand.
ACCAATGAGCCCATTCGGCTACCCACCCGAGCACAGGCGATTGTG
>WURV02208344.1:0-11193 GCA_011762755.2 Epimenia babai
TGTTTGTCTGTCCGTCTGTCCGTCCATCCATCTGCCTGTTTGTCCGTCCGTCCATCCATCTGCCTGTTTGTCTGTCCGTCCGTCCATCCGTCTGCCTGTTTGTCTGTCCGTCCGTCCATCCATCTGCCTGTTTGTCTGTCCATCCGTCCATCCATCTGCCTGTTTGTCTGTCCGTCTGTCCGTCCGTCCATCTGCCTGTTTGTCTGTCCGTCCATCCATCCGTCTGCCTGTTTGTCTGTCTGCCCGTCCATCCGTCTGCCTGTTTGTCTGTCCATCCGTCCATCCATCTGCCTGTTTGTCTGTCCGTCTGTCCGTCCATCCATCTGCCTGTTTGTCCGTCCGTCCATCCATCTGCCTGTTTGTCTGTCCATCCGTCTGCCCGTTTGTCTGTCCGTCCATCCATCTGCCTGTTTGTCTGTCCGTCCATCCATCTGCCTGTCTGTTTGTCACTGCGCGTGTGTTGTCTGCGAGAGCAGCTTGTAATTGTTGGAACTGTGGGTTCACTTTTCTATAAATGTAGTAGTTTCATTGAAAATCCACGCTAACAAAAATTATAATTAATCTATTTCTTGTGATTTGCATGGTTACATATTGTAACAGTTGTAGTTTCATTCAGTGTGAAATAAACAACCCGACTGTGTCTCAAAATTTCTGTAAATTTCAACCATACAATTAATTGATACACGGAACTGAGACTACATGCTGAGTGTTATAGCCATCCTAATGAGTCGTTTTAGGGATATGGTTTTTTAAAGATGACATGAATGATACTTTATATATTCGCGTTTCTTGAATCACAGTCGTATATTCGCATTTTTTTGTGTCACAGTCGTATATTTGTGTTTCTTGTGTCACAGTCGTATATTCGCGTTTTTGTGTCACAGTTGTATATTTGTGTTTCTTGTGTCACAGTCGTATATTCACATTTCGTGTTACAGTCGTATATTTGTGTTTCTTGTGTTCCAGTCGGGTAAGATCGACTCGATCCTGGTGCTCGACCAGCTCCGCTGTAACGGCGTGCTCGAGGGCATTCGCATCTGTCGCCAGGGCTTCCCCAATCGCATTCAGTTCCATGACTTTCGGCAGCGTTACGAGATCCTCACGCCTAACGTTATTCCTAAAGGCTTCATGGATGGCAAGAAGGCCGTAGAGAAGATGGTGCGTGACTTTATTTATCCATACATCTCGTGTGTGTGTGTGTGTACACATACATGCGTGCGTGTCTTAATCCATTTCTGCGTGTGTTGCATTTATCTTTGTAAATCTTTTCTTGTGTCTGTCACCCTAACCATTTCAGTGTGTATACATCCCTGTGTACCCCTTCATCGATCTCTTTTACGCAATTTATAAAACATTTAGTAAGCATTAACAGAGACAATTGATTGGTGGACATGCTACTAATGGGTATAAAAAACACCTGAAGGAAATCTCATAGTCAACAGTAGTAAATGATATACATTATGAGCGTATTTGATAGGTTCTATTAAATAAGACATGCATTTGGTCCCGCTTCCATGGCTTACTATACTGCGTGGCTATATTTGGGACAGATCAAAGCTCTGGAGCTGGAGCCTAACCTCTTCCGCATCGGCCAGAGTAAGATCTTCTTCCGCGCCGGGGTACTGGCTCATCTTGAGGAGGAACGTGACCTGAAGCTCACTGACATCATTATCGAATTCCAGGCCCTCGCCAGGGGTCTCCTCGCCAGAAGGTATGCTCTAATGCTGGTCTGTTGACACAATACGTATCTAATCACGTTACTATACATATGTACACAGTGATATTAAAAATTAACTTATCCATGCCAGTAACCTATAGATTATACAATAATAGACTATAATATAGAAAAAAAATGTACATCAGTATAAAATAATTACCTTAAATACACAAAATATGTACATAATGTAGTTGTACATTAATATACAACAAACTTTCTCGTATACAAAAATGTACACTGTAAATAAATACATATCTATCATTTCCATATGGACTGAAGGCAATCATTGCGATGTTTTACACTTTCTTTGATTCAGTGTGACGGTCTGAATCTGAAGGAGATCTGTTTAACTCGATGATGTCTGTGGTATGTCCCCAGGAACTACCAGAAGCGCATGCAGCAGCTCAGTGCCATCCGTATCATCCAACGTAACTGTGCTGCGTACTTGAAGCTGCGCAACTGGAGCTGGTGGAAGCTCTTCACTAAGGTATCCTCCTTAAGTCATGGACGAACCAGAGATCTGAAGTAACAACGCACATATACTGCAGTCACATGAATATACACACACACACGCAGTCATACGCACGCACCATGCGTGTTTCTTTTGGAAATTGATTATTGTTATGATTTGTTTTTGTGTTTTTTGCCCTAACTTGTTTATCTTTACATCATTCTCGTGACTTTTCCTAATTTTTGTGATTTATCAAACTTCTTTGGACTTGACCTATTTGTCGGGACTTGTTTCGATTCTTGCGACTTGCCCTAACTCGGGCAACTTGCCCTAACTCGGGCAACTTGCCCTAACTCGGGAGACTTGCCCCGACTCGGGCGACCTGCCCCGACTCGGGCGACCTGCCCCGACTCGGGCGACCTGCCCCGACTCGGGCGACCTGCCCCAACTCCGGCGACCTGCCCCAACTCACCTGACTTTTCTTTCGTAGATGAAGCCGTTGCTGACAGTAACGAACCAGGAGGAGAAGATCAACGCAGTGGAGGAAGAACTGAAGCGTACAGTGGAGACAGCGAACAAGTACAAGCAACAGGCCGAGGATCTACAGAACAAGTACGCGCAGATCATAGAAGAGAAGTCGATCCTCACCGAGCAACTTCATGCTGAGACCGAGGTGTCAGCGGAGGCTGAAGAGGTTTCTTATACTTTATATACAGACATCAGACATAACATGTTATAACACGTCGCACATTTATCATTAATTATTGGTTCAGTGGGACTATTGGATGCCATCCTGTAGCGAAGAGGTTTCTTATACTTTATATACAGACATCAGACACAACATGTTATAACACGTCGCACATTTATCATTAATTATTGGTTCAGTGGGACACTATTGGATGCCATCCTGTAGCGAAGAGGTTTCTTTTGTTTAACGAGAACATAAGACAAACTGTTTCCTGCAGGGCAAAGGCCTGATATGTAGCCTCTTGGCTTAATGTAGACTGTAGGCGGCCTAATATGGCCTGTTTCGTTCAGTATTTGACTACTTGGATATTTTAGTAATTTTTCACTGCCTTTATTTCTGGGGACTGTTTCACTGTGTCTTATATTGTACTCTCGTCTGCTATTACTGGCAAAGAATATAAGCAAATTAAGTGGTAACACCTTGATGTGGCAATGAATAGACTTGGTTAGCGTCAAAGTTTTCTATTGGGAGTACCTAATTTTTCCCGGGGAGTGCACCTTTGTGTGACAATGAAACTTTTGGAGCGTAGTTAGTTATTGCATGCTTTTTTCTCAGTTTTTAGTTAAATTATTGCATGTAAATTTGGTCTTGGTTTATAGTTTTATTTTTTTTCTAAATTTTTCTAAGTATATGGTTTAGTTACTTGTGTAAATTTTTCTTGGTTTTAGTCACGTTTGCGACTGGAATCGAAAAAGCTGGAGCTTGAGGAGATGCTGCAAGATCTTGAACAGAGAATCGACGAGGAGGAAGAGAGGAACAATGCTCTACAGGAAGAGAGAAAGAAGATGCAGACAACAGTGCATGACCTTGAGGAACAGTAAGTTCAGGGACATTTTCTTCCTTATTGTTGTTAGAGGCAGTAAAAAATTCTAGTTGTTTCACATAGTGTATTACTTTTACCCCTTAAGCTCATGTTAACACCTATGATGGGAAGACTTATAGAAACTGCTTATGAAAACATGTACTTAACAACTAACGCATGCCAAATAAAAAACGCTCACTCCCATTGGCTGTATTAACCTAATTTTGCGGTGATGCAGACTGGAGGAAGAGGAACAGGCGAGACAAAAACTGCAGCTCGAGAAGGTCAGTGGTGAATCGAAAATCAAGAAGTACGAGGAAGACTTGGCCGTTTTGGATGACAGTTATCAGAAGGTATGTCGCACTAATTATATCGGCTTGTTATATACACTTTACACTTCTATTTGTGTATCGTGATTTTTGTACATTCTAGATAATTCTCCAGTAATATTACACGGTTAATTTTGTATGCAGTATCACTTAATATATACTCAGTGTAGTCATACGAATTTTAATGAATTAGAACAAGTCTCTCAATAGCCTATGTCTGCAGTGTAATCTTTTATCTAATTTATATTAAGTTTTAGTTTATAGCTCACAATCACGTTCTATGGGAACGATAGCGAACAATTTGTCATATCCAGTAGGTTTGTATTTATCGATTAACTCTATGGTTTTTATCAAAATGAAATGTTGATCGCGTAACCAACAACTGGGGAAGCAGTTAGTCGAGTGGTAAGAACACCGGACTTGTAACCGAAAGGTTGCGGGTGCAAAACCGCCGACTGGTCGACTTGTCTACGATGATCCTCAGCCAGTCATTTATCCGCGATTGCTGGAGTGAACCTGTCCCAAAAATGGGTAGATGCTCGATATTATCCTTGGCGGGGTGATATGCGAGTGTCAAAGGTATTGTATATGCACTGAATAGCTGCCAAAAACATTTCATTAAGTGCATCCGAGAGCGTTTATTGGCTGATAGTTGCCTTCTGTAAAAGTTGTACTTAACCTTTTTACCTTTGTTGCTTAAAATGCGTGTAGTCACGAGTGACTGTGGAATGTTGTTTGTGTCGCGCGTGGGTAGAGCCAAAAAGAGAAGAAGTTGATGGAGGATCGGCTCGGCGAGGTCATGTCTCAACTGGTCGAGGAAGAGGAGAAAGCGAAAGGTCTGGGCAAGCTGAAGAACAAGTACGAGGCGATCATCGCCGACCTCGAGGACAGACTGCGGAAAGAACAACAGGTATGTGTCTGTTGGTCACGTTCACTGTGACATTTATATACGCCACAATCAAGTAACTTGTCAAATGTCTATTTATGTCTTATTTTTGGCAGTTCTACATCAAAGCAGAGTTTCACTCTAAATATCAGCTCTCTCAATATTAGTACGTACGGCTTGGGTCCAAGACATTTACTGATTGTATTTCTGTTTGCTACATTTCTGTACGTGTGGTGTACAGACGGAGGTATTACGTTACGTGTGGCGTACAGACGGATGTATTACGTTACGTGTGGCGTACAGACGGATGTATTACGTTACGTGTGGCGTACAGACAGATGTATTACGCTACGTGTGGCGTACAGACGGATATATTACGTTACGTGTGGCGTACAGACGGATGTATTACGTTACGTGTGGCGTACAGGCGGATGTATTACGTTACGTGTGGCGTACAGACGGATGTATTACGTTACGTGTGGCGTACAGACGGATTTATTACGTTACGTGTGGCGTACAGACGGATGTATTACGTTACGTGTGGCGTACAGACAGATGTATTACGTTACGTGTGGCGTACAGATGGATGTATTACGCTACGTGTGGCGTACAGACGGATGTATTACATTACGTGTGGCGTACAGACAGATGTATTACGTTACGTGTTATGCTACAGGCTCGGCAGGATCTAGAGAAGATCAAACGGCGGTTGGAGAACGAGTTGGCCGACGTTCGGGAGCAACTGAACGAGAAGATGGCTCAGGTTGAAGATCTTCAGTCTCAGCTAGCGAGACGCGAGGAGGAGATTCAGACTGCTCTCCACCGGTCAGTATCCCCAGTTGTATTGTTGAATCAAATGTAGACGTATAGTTACCCTCAAATTACCAACACATTCACGACTCTTCATTGAAGAGTTTTTAATGGTTTATGGTAAAGTGTCGCAGATTATTATAATATGTATTTGTATATTTAATATAAGACATAAATACTTTACATTTACTTGTTTAAGTTTCCGTGTGATCGGATTGGTCCGGTATATGTTCCTAGACAGGACAAACTGTCAATTATTAACCAAATGTGTGATTAAGAGTCAAAAAGAGACGAGAATGACACTGGCCTGGTACTTTACCATCTGGGTTTGAAAATCCCACCATAGGTGAAAGTTTTTTCTGTGCATTATTCTCCAGTTTCTTAGAGAATCCCCATTAACGTAGTTAAAGGCACAGTTAAAACACAATCAATATTATTGGACATAACGATAAATTAGAGTAACACTTTTGATCATGCTAAGATAAGTAGTAACACATTTTTATACGACTAACACCAGATGAACTGTATGCTTGTATGTGAATGCTACTCTTATTAATCTGTCATAGTTGATTTTTTCTTGCTAATTATTCAGTCAATCGTTTGAACTTTTTCACTATCCAAGTGAACATTTTGAAGCCTTTTTGGCCTCTTGTTCAACTTGAGTTTTGTAAGCGCAATCGTATATTTTTCACGTGAACTATGTATGGATACTGAATGTGTAATATGATATGTGTACAGGTATGCATTCGTGATGTCTGTTTATTTTGAGTTTGTCCGTTACGTTGTTGTATGTGCAGTTCCGACGAGGAAGGTGTGGCTAAGGGCATCCTGGCTAAACAAGTGCGCGAACTCCAGTCACAACTGGCAGACTTAACGGAGGATTTGGATATGGAGAAGGATGCGCGGGGTAAGGCTGAAAAACAAAAGCGCGATCTGAACGAAGAGCTCGAAGCGTTGAAGAGCGAGTTGGATGACTCGCTGGATGCAACGGCCGCCGTGCAGGAATACCACAACAAGCGTGAGAGGGAGATTGTTGAGTTAAAGAAGATGGTGGAAGCGATGCAGCATCAGAATGAGGAGACCACACAGCAGTTACGGCAGAAACATTCGCAGCAGACTGAGGCATTGACCGAGGAGATCGAAACCGTCAAAAAGGTTCGTTGGTTCAGGACTTGTGGTCAGATATGCTATTGGATTATGATGATGACAATGGAGATGAAGTGTTACTGCTTGACGGATGTTTTAACTGTCTCGATAAAGTGTATCTGCTTGATGGATGTTTTAACTGTCTCGATGAAGTGTATCTGCTTGATAGATGTTTTAACTGTCTCGATGAAGTGTATCTGTTTGATGGATGTTTAAACTCTCTCGATGAAGTGTATCTGCTTGACGGATGTTTTAACTGTCTCGATGAAGTGTTACTGTTTGATGGATGTTTCAACTGTCTCGATGAAGTGTTACTGTTTGGATGTTTTAACTGTCTCGATGTACCGTTACTGCTTGATTGATATCTTGATGCCAAAAATCATTCACGTATCGATTCTCAAACTCCAGGTTAAATAGTCCTGGTTTAAGATGTCTGTACCTCACTGACATGATTCAAGTCTATATCAGTCTGTTCTCAAGGTGTTAATACCTAAATACACAAGGGGAAGTCCACCTCTATAACTAAGCTGGTAGAGCCCCCAGACCAGGCATGTTACAGTAACTCTCTAGTAACATACGATGTATTTCAGGCGAAAGCGAGTTTGGAAAAATCTCGTCAGTCTCTTGAGCAAGAAAAAACTGACCTGGCCAATGACCTTCGCCAAGTGCAACAAGCCAAGCAGGAATCCGAGCGTAAACGCAAGCAGGTCGACCAGCAGCTGCAGGAATACTCGATTCGTCTCGCCGAGACAGAGCAGGGCAAGGGTGATGCAGCTGAAAAGGCTGCCAAGCTGCAGGTTTGTTGTGTGCCATGTTTCATGACGCGTAACAGTTTACACAAGATAATATACATGCGAAACTTTTGATTATCATGTTATCAACAATACTGTACGTACATGTTCGTATATCTTTGGATATTGAGTCTGCAACCTTCGGGTGTTTATGACCATGAATTCACCTTTGGATAAGATTAGGAATGAGCCGTTTGATGCAGAAATGTTGGTTACTGTGGTAGCCATATCAGAAATAGTAATCTTGATGGGAAGCGTCAGTTTGATTTACTGAGAGTAAGATTTGCATGAACTTTGATGTACTTGTTCTTGACAAAGGATATTTGTACTTGACGAATGACACTTGTACATTTGTACATATAAAATTCCATTAATTGTAATTTCAGCATGTCTGTATGCAGCTATCAGCTTTTTATTCATATTGTTCATCTAGTTATGTATCATCTATTTACTCTGTATCCCGTTACAGAATGAATTGGAGCAAGCATTGTCACAACTAGAAATAGTCGAAAATAAAAACATGCAGATGGCGAAGAATGTGAATGCGCTCGAAGCGCAGCATGCTGATTCGCAGGTATGTGTCACGTACAGCAAATATGACCAATGACCATAACTATACGTGTGGTCATAAACATCCACATATAACACATATATCACATATAAATCTAACACACAATATTGACAGCAATAACACGGAAAGGCGTTCTTGCTTCAGATGTCACAGTTGCACCAAATCTCTGTTTATCTCTTTTGTATCTGGCCGTGAATTTGTCAGTATTTTTGCGAGTGAAGGTTAAACCCATTCACTGTTCACTGACCGCTACTGATCAGTACCGCTGCCCACTTCCCAATCAATAAATGTTTTCTGCAGCTATTTCATGCAGCAACAATCCGCATCTTCCACCCTTAAACAATCCTATACAAGCTATACAAGTCAAGTATTGTGTTATAAATGCCGTCGTCTTTGCTCTCTTGTCACTCAGCTATGTATCCATCACCTATCAACAGATTCAGCTTAGTGCACTACATTTGTAAGCTGTCTGCTGACCTTCAGAATCATTGGCGTAAATAGCCAAAGGTCAACAGATGCTGTTGTGCTTAACATTGATTTCTCAAACATTATAGATGAGACTGTCATATACAGCGATATAACATCTACTGTACTGGTATACTGTATATATTTGTAAAGGGTCAATAATAGCCTAAAGAATCAGTTAATTCATACATACACATTATCATGAGTCTTGGTTGCACTTAGTGCGCTTACGTTGATGCGCGCATGTGGTGCGTGTCATGCAGGAGACAATGCAAGAGGAGACGAAACAGAAACTGTCGATGCAGTCTCGCTTGCGACAAGTCCAGGATGAGAAAGACTCTCTCCAGGAGCAGGTCGAGGAGTTGGAGGAGTCGCACAAGACCCAAGAGCGCCAGATCGCTGAGCTCAATATCAAGGTGAGACGACAGGCGCTACGGTTGTTTAGTGTATGACCCGTTGAGCCGAATTACTACCTCCCTGAAACGAGCAAGATTCTCGTGCTTGAATATCGAGAAAGATGAGTACGACTGACATTTGCTACCATTAATTAATAGGACTATAACCTCTCCTCTTTCCTTCCTGATATGAGACTGATGTTTATAATATGTTAGTGAATATGGCCGACAGGGCAGCTTATAAACAAATGATTCTTCTGCTAGACACCAAGTGCTTGGTATTAACGCGTGCATCTGTAGTAGTGATTTATGTCCATATAGCCCTACTAAATACATGTTAATCTCACCACCCTAACCGCGCAGTAGTTGTGTTGGTCATACTTGGCTCTTCACAAAATCGGGCTCAATATATTAATATTTTTGTATTGTCTAAGGAGTTTAGTGTCACCGCTGCATATTTTTTCACCCTGATAATTTTATATATGGATATTTAGTTTTAATTCATACTTTTGGCTGTCTCGTCCGGACATGAGGCAGAAGTATTTCTCTTGATTTAACGGAATCAACCATTGTATGTCTCTCGATTGAATAGAATCAAATGTTGTATGTCCGAGATTCGAACTATCCTGATTAAACTTTTGGTTTTTTTGCGAGGTGTTATCCCAACTGCGCTATCTTGTATACAGTTGTGTTTGTTGATATTGTTTAGCTGATGTTTGCGGTGTTTGCGTCGCCGTAGTTGAATGACATGAAGAAGAAGCACGATGCGGACCTCATGAACGTCGACGCGCAGGAAGAACAACGCAAGAAGCTGATGAAGGAGAACGAGATGTTGCAGACGCGCGTCGAGGAATCTGCCATGCAGGTTGACAAGAGTGAGAAGAACCGGCGAAATATGCAGGCCGAGGTTTGTTTCATCTCATTTCTGAATCATCATCCCCATCATGTCTTCTCTAACACGTTCTTGGGTGTTATTGGATGTTTATGATATTCTTTAGTATGATTTTATACATGTATCTAACGCAGGTCCTGTTATCCTCAGGCACTTTACAAATCCAGTGACATATTTTTACGAGAATGATCTCGAACGTATTCTTGCAACATATTTATTATTTATGGTTATATAATGTTAGTCCTTTAAGATCGGATTTCTCCCCCTTCTGGTACCGAAGCAACAGCTGATGTCACATCAAATACATATCATTTACATATCAAATAGAAATGGATATAGTACTTCTTTGTATACTAAAATGTGATATGTGACATGTAACACAGGTGGAAGACCTCATGAATGAGCTCCAGAAACAGAAGAATGCAGCTGTACAATTTGAGAAGAAACAGAAAAAGTTTGATCAGCTTTTGTCGGAAGAAAAGGCTATTTCTGACAAGTGAGTTATTTCTGATGTCAGCATCTACATTTATATCTTTATTTGTATATATTTATATTTTGATTATAAGTTTATCATTTTGTGACGAAGGGTGTATCTTAGTGTAAAACTCCACACACTTACCTGGACTACCGTCTGGAGCTTTTGTTTTCCCTTGTGACCTTGCTCCAGATGGGCACCAGGAGTGCTGTTAGCTATTAATTATCTGAGTCATTGTGTAATTATAGTGTTTCATATATCGACCTGGTATTTATATGCAAATGTATTTGTTCAGGTCATCTGCTTTTTTGTGATTTTTAATAATTTTGATGTAGTATGATTGGCAGTTGGTTGGAACTTTTAGCCCCCCCACCCTCTTCCGTGATACCTCGATATGTAGTGACATCATCAATGAAAATGTTTGGCAGACTGAGCACCGAGAAGGAGACAGCAGAGAGAGAAAGCCGCGAGAAGGAGACGAAGATAATGAAACTGGCGCAGGTCGTGGATGATCTTCAGGAGAAGTTGGATCAGATAGAACGTCTGTACCAGTCGCAGGACCGCGAACTGAAGGACCTCATCTCATCGCAGGACGATGTCGGCAAGAGTGTAAGTATCACCCCAAGTATCGTGTCAGAATCAAACGATGTATTCTAGTAAAAGACTGGGATGAGACTTTTGCCGTGAATACAAGAGCAACCGGCCTACTTTGTAA
>WURV02208355.1:0-11193 GCA_011762755.2 Epimenia babai
AGTGGGTAGAGTGTGGATTGTTGCCCCGCCGCCATAAATGGAATACCCGAAAATTGATGTGGGTTCCAAAGGGGAATTTCACCCTGATCGATATTTGACCGTATAAAGGATTTCCACTGATAATTCTGTAATACCAAATCTGATAACAAGTGATTATGCGGGATTTCCGGTGCGCCTGCTTCTTCACGATAGGTCGCATACGGTTCATATTGATACAGATTTTCAGTAGGAAGCAGTGTTTTTCCGCCAAATGTCTGTTGCCAAAACATAATTAGGGGCAGAATAAACAACAACGCAACGATCAAAAAATCGGGTAAACGACGACGCATAAATTAGCCTTTATCGATCAAATAATTTCAACACTATACACGCGCTAAGGGGGATTTTCTAGCCCACACACATATCTAAGGCTTACCAAGAGGTAACCTAAATATGACACAGTATCACAATGTCTATTAATGTTTTAATCTATAGTGCAATGAACTTGATACCGTCGGAATGTAACTGATGAATATTGCTATATTTGCTGATCTACATGGCAGATTGTTACTCTGCTTTAAATTATGTGCGCGTTGGGAACGTGAAACCGGTGAAAAAATTGATCTTATACTACAAGCTGGTGATTTAGGGGCATATCCTGATCAATCTCGATTAGATCGCGCTACTATCAAGCATATGAGAAAAGACCCAACAGAATTAGGCTTTTCCAATGACTTTGTAACCTCAAGTGACGATGTTTTAAAACACCTTAACCAAACATCTTGCCCTATGCTTTTTGTAAGAGGTAATCACGAGGATCATGAATGGTTGGATGAATTGGAAAAACAACACGATGATGCTACTATCTTCCCCGTTGATATTTATCAGCGCGTGTACTGTATGAAAACGGGCATTCCGTATACATTCCGAAAAGGTGATGAATCAATTAGGGTACTTGGCATTGGGCGTATTGGCGCATTACCTGGGGAACCGGATGAGACAAAAGCTAAGTATATTCAGCCTTATGAACTCGAACATTTATACAGCCCGAACCCGATGCAATGTGACATCTTGCTAACACATGATGTCGCGCTTGATTTTATAGATATAAATTACGGTATGGAAGAAATTCGCCTCATACTTGATTCGTATGAACCAATTTATCATTTTCATGGGCATACTGAAGAACCAATGATCACACGAACAGACCCAAACGGTAAAACCATTACCGTCAAAATGGCAGATTTACATTGGGATAAATCAACACCACAGCGATCACTAGAAAGTGGGGGAATGGGTATCTTGCGGTGGAAAAACCCACAAGAACACGATTTTTCAGTCGTTGAAGAAGATTGGTTCGGCGAATATAACGCCAAGTCTTGGCTCCACCTTGATTGAACAAAAAGGTTAACCATATGCACAAAACCCTATTTATCACCGAACGTGGCGAACGACATCAGCAATCAGCTCTGCGATACGCGCCCAATCTCCTCGATGTTACGATGCTCCGTAATCCCAATATAGACACACTCAAACAGCATTTAGCAGACACCCTATATTTAATCTCAGAGCGTCGTGGCGTGATTGATGCTAACATCATCACCCATGCACCACATCTTAAGCTGATTCTGCGCGTTGGCTCACTGACACATGATATTGACATCGAAAGCGCGCAAGCAAATGGCGTTATCGTCGCACAATATCCTGATGGCGGGACAATCCGCGTAGCAGAACACGTCATCATGCAAATTCTAATGTTGATTAAAAAAGTACGCGAAACTGAAAAAATTGCATTAAACACCGATTCACATTGGGGCGAATCCAAGCGTACAGATGAAAATACATTTGCGTATAATTGGTCAGGGCGTGAAGGCATTATAGGCTTGCGTGGTAAGGCAATCGGCATTATCGGCTTCGGCGAGATTGGCGTTGAAATTGCCAAGCGTCTACGCGGTTGGGGATGCACATTGCGCTATCACAAACGGCAACAATTACCTGAATTTGTTGAGCATGATCTCAATATTGGCTATGCTTCACAATCTGATATTTTTTCCACAAGTGACATCGTGATTAACCTCTTACCATATTTCGCAGAGACAGATTTGTCTCTAAATGCTGATATTTTTAGAAACATGAAAACGGGCACGTTTTTTGTAAGTGCTGGAAGTGGCAGTGTGATTGATGAATCTGCATTAGCAAACATCGTGGAATCAGGGCAGTTATCAGGTATTGCATTAGATACGTTTGAATACGAACCCTTGCAAGCCGATCATCCCTTAATACGATTAGCGAAAAACGGATATAACGTCTTACTCACTCCACACATCGCCGCCGGAACAAGTGGCGCAAATATGGACGAACGGCAAGCGATGTATGCACCGATTATTGACCATATTGCAGGTAAATCGGTGCGTTATCGAATCATCTGATTTAGACTAAACTGATTTCACGCCCTTCTTGTGCAGACTTATAGAAACTTTCCATAATTTGTACCGCTTTTAAGCCTTCTTCTGCTGTCGTCGGGGCAGGTTCATCATTAACAAGGCGTTCTACCGCATCTATCACAAGTTGCTGTAATTCACCAACCTCGCCCCATTTAATTTTAGGTGTGATGACGGTTGGCACACCTTCAACCTCAGTGTAAAAACGTAAGGTATCTTCACGAGTATAATTTGGAATATCGAGTGTGACCGCGCCCTTCGTACCGAGAATCTCCATATAGATACGATCTTCATTAGGCGCGATGTGTTCTGCCCATGATGCTTGTACAGACATCGTGATATCGTTCTCAAGCCGAATGAATCCAACTGCGCCATCTTCAACGCCAAATTCACGCGGTTTGGGGTCATCACCCCACGTTTTTAAGCCATGTTGACCAAATTTTGTGCGGATAGACCCGCTAACGGTTTTTACTTCTGGGAAGCCCAATAACCACATACCCAAGTCAATGACGTGTACGCCCAAATCAATCAGCGAGCCACCACCAGCAACAGCTTTATTACCCGCCCATCCCCATCCAGGAATGCCTGTTTCGCGTCGCCAATTGACACTAAGTTGATAAACCTCACCAAGTTTGCCATTTTCGATTAACTTTTTGATCCAAAAGGCATCTGCACGATAACGGCGATTGTACATCACCATCAGGCGTTTTTCTGTACGTTTTGACGCATCTAACATCAATTGTGCATCCGCAACAGTGGTTGCCATCGGTTTTTCACAGATAACATGAATACCAGCTTCCATCGCTTCGATAGATACTTTTGCATGTAAGGAATTTGGTAAACAAATGCTTACCATGTCCAAATTGGCTTCAGCAAACATAGTCTTATAATCATCATATAATCCCGACGCATCAACATTATATTTCACGCCATTTTCTTGGAGCCGTTTTGGGTCAGTGTCACATAATGCGACGAGATCAGCATTTGGGGATAAAGCGTACCCTTCAACATGAACACGCCCCATACCTAAACCAATTACAGCAGTACGTAATGGTGTATTTTTCACAATATTTACCTTTTAAAAACAACATAAAAAAGATGGCGCACAATCAGTATGTGCGCCAATGGGGTTAATTGTACTACCGGATAATCGCGTTTATGAAGGTTGATTATCTGATTTGTTAACTCACCTTATGCCAAAGGTTGAAATTGGACACTATCAAACACCCGCTGAACATAAGTCTCTTAGCCATCAGCTAATCAAGTCAGCACTTCATAACTTGAACAGCCTATTAGGTTGATAAACGGTTATGTCAATAACGCCCTACCTTCTGAATACAATTTAGATGTCGCCGTTCCAAACCAATTGCCCTAAGTCACTCATCGGGGTGAATTCGTTAGAGATGATTTCTACAATCGTGCCGACTTCTGCCCAATCATAGAGGGTTTGTGCGTGGTCACCTTCTGACATCACACAGCCAAAGGTCGCGGGCGTACCGATTGCGCCTGCACCCAGCCAATTGCCATTGGGGAGCAGTACGTCGCCATGAAAACCGTTTACCAAGCCCTCTTGTACCTGATAAATGCCCATGAACCATTGCATTTCCCATTGTCCACATTCGATCCCTGCCGCATCACATAAGGTCACGCTACTGCCATAAGCTACAGGATCATGATTGAGAATTTGGTAAATACCGGGGGATGTTGGTGCATTTGGTACCCCAGATGAAATTTCCCAATCAAACACAATTTGCCCATTTTCAAAGGCATAGAGACGCTGACCGATTAAATCCACAATAATGCGCTTATGTGGAATTGGTGTATGAGGCATGGTGACATCGCGAGTTGGGATGGATAGCACGTCTCCGGGGGAGATACTGTCCAAATCAATTGAATTGTTACGTTCCTGAATCAAGAAGAAAGGTACGCCCTGCTGACGGGCAATGGCATGAACGGTATCTCCAAATTCAATCGTAACGGTTGAATCAAGGTAACGAATGCGCAGATTGATCTCATTGGCGCGGGTGACAATCGCTTCGGTTAGGTGTTCTACCGCTTCATCTGGCAGGATATAACGCGAATTGTCGCCGTCCGAGTTTAATGAAGCATTGAGTTCTTCAACAAAGGGTAAAAAGGCGCGCTCTCGGATGGATAATGAGGCGGGTCCTGCTTCTAACCAAGGAACGAATACTTCCGGTGATACTGTCCAGAAAAACCGTTGATTGGTGAAGGGGTCGTAACCGATGAGTTCAAAGGGTTCGTTAACGAGTTCTTGCACGTGTGGTAGGAAGCTATTGGGGTCGTTGACATTCGGGCGTAGATTTTCTACCAGTAAATTAAAGCGTCTGTTATTCGTGATGCTGGTGACATCTTGAATAAGGCGTTCTAAGCTCAAGGTGACATCTAAGCGTCGTCCGTCTTGCCCCGAAATACCGCTTACTTGATTATCAACCCATTCATAGCCAGCATTTAAGGCTTGAATATCAACATCTTGCGCGAATGCTAATAAGAACGATTGCGCTGTTGGGTAATCAAGCTCAACCGTTGGGTCGATGCTTCGTCCAAATGGAACGCCAGATAAGCCTGCTGAACGTGCCGATTTAGCGGTGGATTCAGCATCCAGCGATAAACCGATTTCAGCAGGGCGCACACTCGTGAATAAGTCGCCATCAACAAACAGGTCAATTGTGATGTCGCTTTCCCATGCGTTGGCTAAGGCTTCTTCTGCATCACTGACAGACATACCACTTAAGGACATGCCCATTGTGCTGATATTGGGTGCGATCTTGCCAGAGAAAAGAAAACTAAGTGCGAATACGCCCACGAGTACAACAAGTACAACGGCAACACCGCGTAATGCCATCGGGTTATTGCGTAAATACCAGCCTAAGTCACGCAATAAAATAAGTAACTTAGCTAAGATGAATTTACCGATGTACAAGGCTTTATCTTTGAACGTCATTTTATCATTGAGCGTTTCCCCTTGTTGCGGGGCATCTGTTTTTGGCTCAATTTTTGTTGCCATGTTGGTACTTTGGCGTTGTTGTTGGCGGGCGCGTTGGCGTTCTCTGGCACTGCGTCGCCGTTTTCGATTGCGATAATCGTCTGGTTTATCCATAATCAATTTTCCGCAAAACTCTATTTACGATATATATATTTATCGGGCTTCGGTGCGGTAATCATTGCGTGGTGGAGAGAAAACGTCAATTGCGAGAGTATCTATAATGGCTGTTGCACTATGGATAACCCCTCCCGGTATGGCATAACTATCCCCAGGGTCGCAAATTCGTGTTTCGTCGCCAATCTTTAACTCTATTTTACCGTAAACGACATATCCTACTTGATCGTTCATGTGGCTATGAGGTGGGATTTCTACACCACGCTCCAAAAAAAACTCACAGAGCATTGCTTCAGCAGTCGTCGCCATTGTGCGTCGGTGAATACCCTCACGCATTTCAACTTGTTTAGCAGTTTGTGGTGTTATAAAGTAGCCATCCGCCACAGTCGTTTCTCCATCCATGCAATAATTATTATGAAATGACATCTACACATAATTATGTCGAGTTATTGGATGGATGTCCAGAACCACGCAAATCAAACTACGCAAATGGGGATGCAATCGTTACAATGCACCACGTTCAGTATGCTATCAAAAGGTTACACGCGGATGACAAAGTGGCTTAACAAACCCGTGATCTATGAAATTAATACAGCCGTTTGGTTGACGAGTCTCAGCCAACGTTATGATCGTAAAATTACTTTAGGCAATGTTCCATCTGAAGTTTTAGATGAATTATCGCAGTATAACATCGACACGATATGGTTGATGGGGATATGGACGCGCAGTAAAGCAGTGCGTGAGAGTGCGTTGAATTATATGCACGAATATACACCTGTTTTGCCTGATCTGACCGAAGATGATGTCATCGGGTCGGCGTATGCAATTGGTGCTTATGCGGTTGATCCGCGTTTGGGTGGGCGTGATGAATTGGCAATTTTACGTGGTCAACTCCGGCATCATGGCATGAAATTGATTTTGGATTATGTGCCTAATCATGTGGCTGTTGACCATGCGTGGGTCAGGCACAATCCTGATTATTTAGTGTGTGGTACGAAAGCCCAATTTAAGAAAACTGAGGGCATATTCTTCGAAGCGGTTGATGAAAACGGTACGGATATTTATGTCGGGCATGGACGTGATCCCAATTTCGCAGGTTGGATAGATACCGCACAGGTCAATGCGTTCTCTGTCGGGTATCGTCAAGTTGTGAGAGATTTATTGCTCGATATTGCTTCCCAATGTGATGGGGTGCGTTGTGATATGGCGATGCTAATGACCAACAACGTCTTCACCCGCACATGGGGCGAGTACCTTGATATGGACGCGCCTTCGACTGAATATTGGGATGATATTATCCCTGCGGTCAAAGCGAAATATCCTGATTTTGCCTTTATCGCTGAGGTCTATTGGAGTATGGAATATGAGATGCTCCAACAAGGCTTTGATTTTACCTATGATAAAACGCTTTATGATCGTATTGTTGAGGGGCATGTACCCTATTTACGCGATCATCTGTTAGCACCGATTTCGTACCAACAGCATCAAGTCCGTTTTATTGAAAATCATGATGAACCCCGCGCAAAATCGGCGATTGGCTTAGAGAAGAGTCGGGCGGCGGCAACCTTGATCCTCACTTTACCCGGAGCAACCTTATTACATGATGGGCAATTCACAGCGCGAGAGAAAAAGCTCCCCGTACAAATTAATCGTCAACCAGATGAACCGGTGCATGTTGCCTTAGATGGGTACTATAAACGCCTACTTAACGAAACTTGTAAATCCATTTATCAAGATGGTGATTGGCGATTGCTCGATGTTGAACCTGCTGGTGAGGGGATTGACACTCATGCCAATATCATCGCGTATGGCTGGGGGCATGGGCAGGATTTGCGATTGGTCTTAGTCAACTTAACTTATGTTTGGTCACAAGGCGTTGTCAAACTGGGCGAATGGCGCAAGATATTTGATGATCGTTGGGTTTTGCATGATGTCTTGACCAATAATTATCGCTTTCATGATGATGATTTTATGAGCGATGGCGGGCTATACGTGGAGCTTGAAGCCTATCAATCCAATATCTTCGAATTAGGGGTTAACGGACGGAAGACGCAATAAGTATGTTCAAAGTCCCAAAACCGACGAATAAATTACGCTGGGTGGTGATTATTTACGCCATTTTTGTGCTGGTATGGTCTGGACGCGAGAATACAGATGTGATGCCGATTACACTCGTCAGTTTTGGGATTGTGCTGTTGGCGATGATCGTTTGGGTAAGCAACCGTTTCGCTGGACACACACTATCGGTACGCAGTGGTGCTATAGCAAGTGTGTTGGTTGGCGGTATCATTGGCTGTGGTACAAGCGTGATGACTGCAAGTATGATGATGTTCGTCAACTTTCGTCATGCACACCTTAATCCTGATTTCCCGCCGGAACTTGTCGGTGCGATGCTACAACGCTTGCCAATTTGGACGTTGGCAGGTGGTCTTATGGGATTGGCAATTGTATTATTATGGATTGCCGTTCAGCCGGAAGATAACGAAATACCCCATACAAAACAATCTGACTTAGAACAGTGAACCACATAATAAGGAACTAATTTGACACAGGTAAAACGGGTAAAAGCAAAAAATGAAATGGCGACGTCAGTTGCTGTTTTGACCTCTGCGCGGGTTGTAGTGAATGCAACGCGACGCTTTCCTTATGCCTTTTTGGAGCCGATTTCCCGTCAATTAGGTGTTCCCTTGCTTAGTGTGCAGAATGTAATGTCTGTTCAGGCAGGCGTTGGTGCAACAAGTCCATTATTAGGCGCGTTGTCTGAGCGATACGGACGTAAGCGCGTCATGATGGCAATGTTGCTCATCATCGCTGTTGCTGGATTAATGGGCAGTGTGATAACCCGTTTTTGGTTATTTGCGGGTGTGATGGTTATTTTTGGGATCGCCAAGATGATTTTTGACCCAACTTTGCACGCTTATGTTGGTGATCGTGTGCCTTATGAACGGCGTGGTTTTGCAGTTGGCATTATCGAATTAAGTTGGGCAGGGTCGTTACTCGTCTCTGCGCCGATAGCGGGATTCTTGCTCGATGCGTCTGGCATTTCGTTGGTCTTTATGACGCTGGCATTAGCAAGTTTATTTATGACGATTGTGATATGGCGTGTGATCCCCCCTGATATGCCTGTTCATGATAGCAATATCAAAATTATCACCCCTATGGGCGCGTGGCAGGTAATGCGTGTTAGCCCACCTGCATTGGGTGCGGTTGCTTCTGCGATATTGTTAGCAACTGCCAATGAGATTTTCTTCATCAATTATAGTGTGTGGATGGAAGTGTCATTTGGTCTTGTTTTGACCGCGCTCGGCGTTGTGACGGTTGTGATTGCAGTTGCTGAAATTTTTGGCGAGTTTTCCGTAATTGGTCTGGCAGATCGCTATGGTAAACGGCGGTTAGCGTTGATTAGTTCCGGTGTTGCGGGCATCATGTATATTGTCATGCCCCATCTATCATTCAGCTTGCCTGTTGCCCTAGCAGGTGTATTTGTGTTGTTTTTAGGCGTGGAAACAGCGATTGTATCGTCTATATCGTTATTTAGTGAAATTCTACCTCATGCGCGTGCTGTGATGATGAGTAGTATCATCGGTGCGTCATCAGCCGGACGACTTATTGGTGCGTTGATGGGTGGGGCTTTATATGAGCGAACCAATGATTTTGTGCTGATGGGTGCGGTAGCCATGGGCATTGGGTTTTTGTCATGGTTTATGCTCTGGTATTTCGTCCCAGAACACTCATCCAATCCATTCGAGGAAGATCAATAAATCGCCTATGGCGGTTCCGTATTATCCTTG
This sequence comes from Epimenia babai, assembly GCA_011762755.2. NCBI lineage: Eukaryota > Metazoa > Mollusca > Solenogastres > Cavibelonia > Epimeniidae > Epimenia > Epimenia babai. Next base: position 9,330 of record WURV02208355.1, read on the forward strand.
TCCGATTGATTTAACTGAATGCTAGCGTTGATGGCTTAGCATTCAGTTAAAATGCTTTTCCAGAAATGCTGATAAGCTATTCAACGTAGTGCATAAACCCCAGTCTAATAACACCTCAAAATCCAAGTAAATGATTTGGTCATCATCAAAATGTTATATTTACATATTTCATGCTAAGTGGACAGTAATTGCTTGTAAACAGAGTTTTTTGTTTACGTTTTTCAGGGAAACATATTTGAGTTATAAATAAATTCGCAATTCTGGTTGCTTATCTACCCCATTTCATCATAGTATGACAAATGTCCCCAATTATGGTGACAGTTGACACATTGGTCAGTATAAAGCGTGTTATACGATGATGACGAACACACACCAATACCATATTGCAATTCCTCCCCAATAGTATCTTGTAGTCGCTGTGACCTCATAGATTATATTGGTTTATTTAAACATTGAGAGTAACTTTGATGAAGCGAATTCGAGCGGTAAATTTTTTTACAGTTTATGCAAGTGTTGCACTTTTTTTAGTTATAGCTAGTTTAATTGTGGCGGTGATTGCCCGTACAGTTTATAAAAATGACTCTGAGTCCTCAGCAAATACCGACTTCCTTGTTGCATTCGATCAAGAAGTATTAGATATATCGGCATCAAATTACACATCGTTGATATTTGATTCTAATTGGCGTTTGTATGGGAGTACAGTCAGGGGAGAAATTTTTAGTTGGGATATGGCGGAAGATGGTACATTGACCAATGAGCGCGTCATTTATGAAAGCCCCGGTTACATTATTATCGGTATGGTTTTTGACCCCGTTTCTACGCTGGATAATCCTATTTTGTGGTTTACTGAAAATTCTGTGATGCCACCTGAAGCCCCGCCTCTATTCTCAGGCAAAGTTAGCCAGCTAATCGTTAGTGATTATGGAACGCCTGATGAAGCATGGAACGCGCATCGTATGATTGATGGATTGCCACGTTCTGCTATTGATCATTTGGTCAATGGTATTTCATTTGGTCCTGATGGCGCGATGTACATCACGCAGGGTAGTAACAGTGCAATGGGCGCACGCGATAACGCCTGGGGACAACAGCCTGAAACTGTTCTCAGTGGCGCGGTCTTGCGCGTTGATCCCGGTGCGCTGGAATCTTATGTCGGCAGCAACGGCATCTTAAATGTCGCTACCGGAGTGGTGGATGCAGGCAACAATTTGCCTGATAGCAACAACTTCGGGCTGGGCGACCCGGAACTGGATACAATCTATTACAATCCACAGGCGCCCGGCGCACCGGTTACGCTGTATGCTACCGGGCTACGGAACGCCTTTGACCTCGTGTGGCACAGCAACGGGCAACTGTATGTCCCGACGAATGGCTCTGCCGGAGGGGGGAACAGTCCCGCGACCCCGGCAGTCTTACCAGCCGCCTGTAATGTGCGGATTGACGATGGTATTCACGGCGATTGGACAGGACCTGCTGTCCCGGCATCCTCGCCACCCACGCAGCCGGACTGGTTATTCCGCGTGGTGCAAAATGGCTATTATGGGCATCCCAACCCCACACGCTGCGAATGGGCGTTTTTTGGGGGTAATCCGACACTGGGACCTGACCCCGGACAAATCGGCAATCATTATCCTGTAGGCGTGTTGCCAGACCGCAATTATCGCGGTTTCTCGTGGGATATGGGTTTGAACACCTCCGCAAATGGGGTGATTGAATATCAGAGCAGTCAGTTCAGTGGCGCACTTCAGGGACGCCTGATTGTCACACGCTATAGCCTGATGAATGATCTCATCGTGCTGGAGCCGGGTGGCGCAAGCCAGGACATCGTGGGCGCATCTGAAGGGATTCCCGGTTTTACAGGCTT
>WURV02208366.1:0-11192 GCA_011762755.2 Epimenia babai
CACATTTTCATGCATATTCATCAGTGCCTCGTGGTCGTTCTACCTAATGGTATTGAATTTCTACACAAAGCTCGGGCCCCAGTGATAGATTTTTTCGGTGTATGTCATGCCCGCATTGAATGTGTGTGTATAATTGGGTGTAACCTATACCAACTGCGGGAGGAATTTTAATGACTAAAGATCCAAATATGAATTGAGGTTTCGCTATCACTTTGATCTAGATTATTGTAGAAATCTTCAAATAAACTGATATTAATAATTATGCCCTTCACGCTAAACATGTCAAACTTTTAATAGTTCGTAACAAAAATACAAACATCAACCACTGCAGTTCTCTCCCATTGATGATTGTCGTTCATTTTTTTACTTGATTGTTGAATACCAGGTACTTTAGTGCTTTAGACTTTGTGAATATGATTCCAGAACTTTTCCCTAAACTGATACATACGTATCTTACACTATCTAATCAAAATTATCTGACAAGCACTTTTTAGTTTATTAGTGCTTATTTTTGGTGATAATTTTAGTACGAACACATGTATCATCTGTCAGTGCATACCCGTGCATGAAGGTGGGCCTTCGAGTAAATTAGAGCAGACGATAAATTATTACCAAATATCCAATTCTGCCCGATGATTGGTTTCACTTACAAAAATATATCAGGCATCCAATTCTTTTCGATGGCATGTGCAGAGAATTTGGGACTTGTGGGGAAGTTAGACATCTTAGAATAACGGAATTTTTGTGATACTAACGGCACAGTATCTTGTTACGTTTTATTATTTTGTACAGCCATTTTTCTAATGTATATTACAAATAAATATGAATAAAATTAATTTCGGTCTCTTATCATTGATTATTGCCTTGGTTATTGCCCTTGTGTTGACGTAACTTTCATGCATTTCATAGGACTTATAAGGTAATGCAATCTGCATAAGGCCCTTAGGTTAACAAACTGGAAAAGGTATCAATATTTACTAGTATTAAATTAGTTGTGTTTCTATCATAATCTACCATTGCTAAAATAGAATAGTTACAAAAATTTATACCTCCTTGAAAATTTAATAATGGCAAATCCTTAAAAATTTCACATTTATACATAGATATATACTGTCATATATGCCATGAAAACTGATGAGTTTGCCAAAAGTCGTTTTACAAAGTTAAAACTTTTTCATAATTTAAAATAATGTGCTTGTATCAGTTACGACATATTTATAAAGTGACTTCTGGCATATGTCAATATCTACAATGAAATACAATAATTCCAAGTAAACTTTAAAACTATTACACTGCTTCTATACAGCGAGCTACCTGCATCCGTAAATTGATTTTATTAAGGAAAAGAGTTCCGAGTTCATCAATAAATTTGTCTAGCATCGTGTAATAATTGTCTCCCTTGCTGTAGGCTGCTTCCATGAAATGGTCGTCTTATTCGACGTAACTGTTAGCCATCTTAGCAGTGACCTGACCTTTTGAGGGTCGATGCGTCAGGTCAGGTCGCGTTCGAGCCGCAACCTCGCGAGTTCTACGATCTCTGACCTGATCTCGGGTTTCAAAAGCTCCTTTGCCTGAAAATGAGTTGTGCGTAGCAATGGACGAGGATGTTTCAGTTTCAGACATCACCGACCGACCATTTTCAACAAAGTTGGCTAAGAATGTGGTCAACACGATTTCGCTGAATATAGTTAACTCCCTTTATCACAGTAGAGAATCGCCGTAGTGAAAACCAGGTAAGTTGACCATTATCCATTCACTGCATGACATCCAAAGGCCAACAGGCAGCGTCACTATGTCATGTCACGCACACACGCCACTAAACCTGTCATGGGTGACAACAACGTACACCGAGAGGATGACGAGAGAGAGAGAGAGAGAGCTGAGTGATGGTGCTACGAGAGAACATCACCAACATCCGAAACGGCGACATCAGGGGCAAGGAGCCGTCGTTAAACAACACTGCAACGTACTGGGGTCTAGTCTGAGGATCGTCCTGGGGTCTAGTTTGAGGATCGTACTGGGTTCTAGTCTGAGGATCGTCCTGGGGTCTAGTTTGAGGATCGTACTTGGGTCTAGTCTAAGGATTGTAATGGGGTCTAGTCTAAGGATCGTACTGGGCTCTAACCTGAGGATTGTAATGGGGTCTAGTCTTAGCATCGTACTGGGGTCTAGTCTGAGGATCGTACTGGGGTCTAGTCTGAGGATCGTACTGCGGTCTAGTCTGAGGATCGTACTGGGGTCTAGTCGGAGGATCTTACTGGGGTCTAGTCTGAAGATCATACTGGGGTCTAGCCTGTGGATCGTACTGGGGTCTAACCTGGGGATTGTAATGGGGTCTAGTCTGAGCATCATACTGGGGTCTAGTCTGAGGATCATAGTGGGGTCTAGTGTGAGAATCGTACTAGGGTCAGTCTGAGGATTGTACTTGGGGTCTAGTCTGAGGATTGTACTTGGGGTCTAGTCTGAGGATCGTACTGTGGTCTAGTCTAAGGATTGTAATGGGGTCTAGTCTGAGGATCGTACTTGGGGTCTAGTCTGAGGATCGTACTTGGGGTCTAGTCTGAGGATCGTACTGTGGTCTAGTCTAAGGATTGTAATGGGGTCTAGTCTAAGGATTGTAATGGGGTCTAGTCCGAGGATCGTACTGGGGTCTAGTCCGAGGATCGTACTGGGTCTAGTCTGAGGATCATACTATGTCTAGTCTGAGGATCGTATTGGGTCTAGTCTGAGGATCGTACTGGGCTCTAGTCTGAGGATCGTACTGGGTCTAGTCTGAGGATCGTACTGGGGTCTAGTCTGAGGATCGTACTGGGTCTAGTCTGAGGATCGTACTGGGGTCTAGTCTGAGGATCGTACTGGGGTCTAGTCTGAGGATCGTACTGGGGTCTAGTCTGAGGATCATACTGGGGTCTAGTCTGAGGATCATACTGGGTCTAGTCTGAGGATCATACTGGGTCCAGTCTGAGGATCATACTGGCTCTAGTCTGAGGATCATACTGGCTCTAGTCTGAGGATCATACTGGCTCTAGTCTGAGGATTGTACTGGGTCTAGTCTAAGGATTGTAATGGGGTCTAGTCTGAGGATCGTTCTGGGGTCTCCCAGCATTCAAGTTCAACGATCTAGCCACTAATTGAGGGCTTGCATGGTACATATCTACCTATCTTTACGTGATAAATTTTACTCGTGCTTATGAAACAGCAAGACAATAAAATAATATATCTATTGCCAGTGAATACAATGGAAAAACAGCAGTTACCTGGATTCAAAACCTCAACCTCCAACATTAATAAGATTTTTTAATTTATTAATTAAGTCATAAAATTTTCCTCAGCTTAGCGGAGTAACTGTGCATATATAGACATCCGCGAAAAAATGTAGAAGGCAACTCGAGCAAAGAAACAGCAACTCGAATGGTAAAAGCACACGACTCGTGACGGAACGGTTGCGGGTTCGAAACTGCCCGGCAGTCGACTTACCTGAGATGGTCCTCAGCGAGTCATTTATCCCCGATTGCTGGAGTAAACCTCGTCACTAAAAAGCATTTAAGATCATCCGTCACGGGTGATATACAAGCATATCTGAGCTGAATAACTGCCATAAACATTCACTGTTAACCTCATCGCACTGCCGTTATCCACTGACGCTAGGGATCCATAAATGTTGTACTTGACCGTTTGAACGTTAACACTTTTATAATGACCACAACAGGTTACATGAACATATATCGACCATCATTTTCGAAAGCACGGAACGACACCTCAAATACACAGGGAGATAATCTACTTGTCTAGCACACATAATTACGTACGGGGTATTTATGCGATGCTTCAAATGTGTAGAGTATGCTGGTGTCATAAAGGGATGCCCGGTGGTGCGCGAGTGCCAGAATACAGTTACACACCCTGGCTACAACCTCCCGGTCTTCAGACGCTACCGGCTGTAGACAACAAAACAACTGGCTAAGACAGACGTCTAGCATACAGTTACACACCCTGGCTACAGCGTCTCGGTCTTCAGACGCTACAGGCTATAGACAACAAAACAACTGGCTAAGACAGACGTCTAGTGTACAGTTACAGACCCTGGCTACAGCGTCTCGGTCTTCAGACGCTACAGGCTATAGACAACAAAACAACTGGCTAAGACAAACGTCTAGTATACAGTTCTGCCCGATTTTATAATGAATTATGAACACGAGGCCCAAGAGGCCTCAAGACGTTGACCTGAAAAAAATGAGAAAAAGAAGGGGAAGAGACAGAACAAGAGGCCAAAGAGGCTATCTTGATATTGGAACAAGACGACAAGGAGACTGCTTGACATCAAAAACAAGAGGCTAAAGAGACCTGACAATACCCATTACGATACTGAAACAAGACAAAAGGCCAAAGAGACCCGACAATACCCATTACGATACTGAAACAAGACAAGAGGCCAAAGAGAGCCAACAATACCCATTACGATATGAAATTTTTTAAGAACATGTTAACATCAGATGGATGGACGGATGACGGACAAACTCCGATCAGAAAAGCTCACCGAGCATAAGCTCAGGTGAGCCAAATAGCCAGTATGAAGTGACTGTAACATACATGGCTGCGAGTCTAATTCTGAATGGTCCGTAATTATTAGTTGGTTGGTCTCGAATTATGAAACATGGGAAAAAAGGGATACAGAAAAGTTTTGATGCAACAGAGAATGGTGTTTAGGTGTATTGATAACCACACGCCCGCACCTCGAGATTCTGCTCGTAGCCGCCAGTATTACCCTCATCTTCTTCCTGCGTGGGCGATACCCAAATGTACCCGTTGTTTCCGAGAATCACGGACACGCGGCACGGCAGATTGTGGAAGTGCGTCTTGCATCGCTTCACCAGGGCCGGAGACACGCGCAGCAAGCTGCCCTGACCCAACTGCCGAGGGAAGCAATCGAGGGGATGGCGTGAACATCGATATAATTGTAGAAAACCTTTTAGGACACGGTGGTCTGTGGCGGTCATGCAGTGGTTAGTAATGAGGTTTTTTTGAATCCATAAAATCCAGGGGATTATCCCCCGCACCTTCTTCTCTATGACACGAGCGGGATTTTCATGCTATCATGTCAAGAGAAATTTGTATCGAAGGTTATTGTCAGCTTCTTAAGCGTATAAAAAGTCCAAAAGAAATTTACTACCATACACGAAGCAGTAGTAAAAGTCTCGCCTTTCCTTTCTTTGCGGACAGCTCAAGTATGCGTGTAGCAATCGAGATGGTGTAGGATATTCCTGAACTGATAGTTCCCTGGCTGCTCGCGGCGACGATTCCAGAAACAAAACATTCCCGAGCCATTCGTAGCTTCAACGGCAGGTCGTACGATATTGTTTCTCGATAGAATAAAGCGAGTGTAAAATAATTAATTCGCGCGATGATAGAGTTACATACCTTGCCGTACTTGAGACTGCGGGTATGCAGGGACAGCATGCCGTCGCTAAAAACAGACTGGACTTCCGCCTGTCAACGCAGACGAATATACAACAGTTGATACATCTGATAAAAACGTACGCCGCGTCGACATCTGCTGGACATTACTTATAACCGAACGCGACTACAGCTATTACCCGGGCGGAGTCTCTACAGAAAACTGACCGCTGTCCTGCTCGATTGTTTTACTCGACATGTACATATTTCCCTAGTCCATTGAAACACGAACGAGTTTATTTATATACAACGTATTCTAGTGGTATGTATATATGTATTAAGCCCTAAAGGTATGGTGACTAGGACTAGGGACAGCGACTAGAGATGGCGACTAGAGACAACAATTAGGGACAGCGAGTACGGATGGCGGCTAGGGACGGCAGCTAGAGATGGCGACTAGAGACAACAATTAGGCTATGATTTAACTTAAATTTATTTTTATTGTATTATGCTATATAATTAGTTATTTCATATCATTTCATTTAACTATTGTGTTAGGCTATGATTTACTTATATGTACTTACTATTGTGTTATACAATATAATTAGTTATCACATGAAATGTATATAGGCTCCTTAGAGACATACTAGTTATCAGGGCGCCTCCAAAACAAATGTATTATTATTATTGTCCTTCAAACACAAGAACTATTTTAAAGAGCATATATGGATCATTCTGATGCGGTTGTATGATGTATGTTTAAATGTGGATATCTGACAGAGACACGACCTTCTGAAGGAACACATCCGTACGATGGTCATCCAGCTGTGCGACGCCCTCGTGTTCATCCAACAGCAGAACTATGCGCACTGTGCCATCACCAGTCACGCCGTAAATGTCGTCACTGACCATCAAGTCAAGCTTGGCAACTTCGAATATATCACACAACTCAAGTAAATCTTACACATACATACACCACTGCAGTATCTGTGTACTTAACAGTAAGCATAGTACAATCCTACATTCTATGTAGATGTATGTGTGTGGGTGTGTGTGGGCGCGCGCGTGCGTGCGTGGGAGCGTGTACGTGCAGCTGCGCGTCGTGTATGTAAAGTCACAAACAACTTCGTTACAATGCATTTTCTTCGGATGTGAGTGACTTCCCAACATGACACCCAGTATCATGATGACTGTTCTCTATGTGATAATTTCCATTTTCCATTTGTTAGCAACGCGAGTAGTGCCATATGGCAAATATTGTCCTTAGGGTAGCCTCCTCTGGATTTGTTCATGGTATAGTCATCACAGCAAAGGGAGTTAACTTCATTCGATGTTTGTATTTTTTATTAAATTTTCTTCTATAGAACCACTTATTGCAGAGGTCTGCTATTTGGCAAATATTCTCCTTGGGTTGGTCTTCTTTAGATTTGGTCATCATATTGTCATGGCATCAAGAAAAGATAACTTGTGTCAATGTTTGTATTTTCACTGGAAAAATCTTTGGTATCTTTCAAATTTGTTCAGCATCTCGTCATGGGAGCAAAGGGTGGTAATTTCTATCGACTTTTTTATTCGAAAATTTTTATCTCCATGTCCGCTCAGTGCAAAGGTCTGCCATTTGGCAAATATTGTCTGTGTAGGTCTCATTCAGATTTGTTCAGGTCATCTCTATTTAGGCAATTAGAGGTAATTTCACCCAAGGTTTATCCACAAATCTGTATTTTCTTATTTCGGTATCTTAATTGGTATTCTCAGGTCTCTCTGACCTCTTGTTTTTGTTGTCAGGTAGTCTCCTTGTTGTCTTTTTGTTCTAATATCAAGATGGCCTCCTTGGCCGGACTCTTGTCTTTTCTTTTTTTCAGGTGAGCGTCTTGAGGCCTCTTGTTCCATTTGGCCACATCCTTATGCATGCAGAGAAATTAGTCATATGTAGTAACGGCATAATGTCACCTCAAGTCTCGATTGATAAGCTTTCACACAACTATTGTGACATTCATCGTAACGTTAACGGAGGCAGTTAAAGTAATGGAATTTATAGGGTGGCGGGGGCCTCTACCTCTAGCAAATTATAAGATATGTACATGTCAGCATTTTTATCTACTTGGCAGTGGTGCTACGAACCAAAAAAGGTGTCCCATAGTCTTGAATGCCTCTTTGGGACAATTTTACAACCTCTGAGTAATTCACTGCAACACAGTGACTATAACTGTTTCACAGATGTGTAGAACAAGTTGGTCATGCTATGGTGGGGTGTTTCAAAGCATGCGCGGACTTGTCTCAGTGATATGATTGGATGGTATGATGTCGGGTCACAGCTGGCAGTAACTGGATCAGTCATGAAGATCTCCAGTCATGCCAGTGATGCCCCAGTTAGGTTCAAATCATTGGTTGAGTTGGTGAAAACAGCGGGATATTGAGTAAATGGCTTAGTGATGGTTCCCACAATAACTGGCCGGGTGGAGGTGACATGCAGATGTAGATTGTGGGGCAAGTATCGACTTGATTTTCACTTCACTAAATATCATTTCATGCATTGTACGAATGGACAGTTTGAGGATCTGCCTGCAAAGCCGAAAAGACTCTTTACCATTAAACAATGTGCTAAGGCCCAGTCAAGGGTAGAGTATTATAAGAGTGATTATGCAGGCAGATATATGGATATCTCTATGCAAGCGGGCAGATATGTGAGTACCATTATGCAAGCAGATATGTGAGTACCATTATGCAGGCAGATATGTGAGTACCATTATGCAGGCAGATATGTGAGTACCATTATGCAAGTAGATAAGAAGCTAGTCATGTCATGGTATCAATGATTTACTGCATGCTACATTCATCTTTATTACTGAAAAAACATTATTTCATGTGGTGACTATTAGAGATATAGTCACCTAGCCAAGTGTCAATCAGTGATTGATGTCTCCATACAGTTATATCAAGTTATATTCCTTACTAAATAATCATCTATTCACATCTGTGTGAAATAATAGCAGTGAAAATGCATTCAGCATGGACAAGAAATCAGGCGCGAGCCAGAACAAACACAAGAATGCTATGTACAACTGGCTGTCACCTGAGGTCATGATAGGTGACACGCCATACCCACAGACAGACATGTTTAGTCTCTGTGTGATCATTTGGGAGATGTTCCAAGGTTTGCCAGTTCTCATACGGTTCAAAGTTCAAAGTTCAAAGACAAGTTCAATAATTTCATCAGTTTTTTACAATGTTTGCTTCACCATCAGTTGTCATCTTTGCTGTTTTTGCTCATGTCCCATGTTTATTGATTGGACAGACTTCTGCTTCATGGTTTTTGATTGGACAGACTTCTGCTTCATAGTTTTTGATTGGACAGACTTCTGCTTCATAGTTTTCTTGATTTATTAACTTTGTACAATGGCCTTCAAGTGATCTGATCTTAAAAGACTTCCTTAATTCAACAACTGTTACTGCCGGACAACTCTCACTTGATATCCATTATTCATAATTAACTTGTACTCTAATCAATTCATAAATGGCATGATCTTTCTTTTTTCTGTAACACACAGAATTTCATTACATTTCCAAAATCTACTCTAAGCCCTTTAACTAGTGACTGTAGTATATATACCCTATAAATTCAGTGGTTGAATTGCAGTGTCTGAATTATTAGTAATGTTAATGGGTGGTTGCTATGAGCTTTTAATAAATAACAGATCAATTATATATGACTGTTTGTAATTATAAAATCATGGTAAACGGTACGTTAATACCACTACCAAGGTAACTAACCAAATCACTAACTTATGATTGATTATATCGCCAACTCAATAGTGACTAGAATGATCTTACTTTATGGCATAAATATTCACAATATAGCAGATTTTATATTCAGTCTTTTATTCTCGTATAATTCTAATATTGCAGCGAGCGATGATATTTCAATAAATTTAATTCGTAAAATCACTAGAATTTATTAAACAGCTTTTTTGATTACCATTTTTTATGTTACTTAGTAATGAAACAGAAAATAATTTTGATGTGAAACATTAATTTGGAATAGCGGCTCCACTCTACACTGTACTCTACACAAAGGTTGGATATAATTTGAATTTTTCTGTAATATCCATTATCCACCATTGTGTCTGTTGACACTGATTTGTTTACCAATAATATTCATAAACAGGTGAGACACCATGGAACACATTCAATGCTGATGAAATCAAATCAAAAGTACTCTCTGGTGTGTCTCTTCATAACTACAATGTGAAGAAGATCCCGAAAGACTTTGCAGCTATAATTCAATGTGGACTACAAATTGACCCAAACAACCGCGTGGTAACATTCGAACAGCTGCGAGAGTCTCTCGTTACTGGCACCCAAAAGTTTGAGGTGAATTTTCAGGTGAATAGTTAATGAAATCATGTCTCAACTCATGCTGGAAAACGCACCCTAAATCTTGTTTATCCATGGGAATCTGGACAGCCCTCAAAGTGTGGCTATGTAAAGGCTTCTTCCCTCACATGGTCCCAGGTTCTACATGCTGTCATGGTTGTCTCTATAAGATTTAATTCTCCACTATCAGTATCAACATGTCCATTTTTAATCAAAGCTGGCAGTATAGCTACTATTGTTTATTCAATAACAATTAAAAGGTGTGATATAAACTGTTGTAAGATTTTCATCTAAACTTTCTAATGTGTGATCTGTGAGGACATCATTTTTTGATTCTAATACACTGATTCACTGTTAGTTTATCTCATTTATTATTTAGTCATTCTTTTAATTTTTTTATATCCCGCACCATTCAGACCTAATTCTGAGTGTTTTTAATGTTGCAGAAGTGTTTTGCCCTTGGTCTTAATATCTGAATGGGTATTTTTAAGTCTGTTGCGCCTTTTGTTTCAAAATCTGAATGAGTGTTTTGAGGCCTGTTTGGCCTCTTGTCTCAATATCTGACTGTTTGGAGGCTTCAATTCTTTGGCCTTTTGTTTTAATACCCTAATATGTGTTTTGGGACATGTCTGGCCTTTGTTTTAATATCCTAATATGTGTTTTGAGACATGTATAAGTGTTTTGAGGCCTGTTTCGCCTTTTGTTTCAACATCTCAATGGGTGTCTTGAGGCTTGAGATGTTTTTAGGCTACTTTGGTCTTTTGTTTTAATATATGAATGAGCATCTTAAGAAGTGAAATTAAAAAAAATTTTTATTGAGTTGTAGTGCCCTTTTAAAACATGGCTATTAAGGCCTCTTTGGCCTTCTCTTTAATTTTCCTAATAGTCATGTGAGCGTCTCGAGGCCTCTTTGGCCTCTTGTTCTGATTTGCAGCAGTCAATAATATGTTATTGGATGTGTCTCACTCATTATTTGTCAAGTTTTTGATTTATCACTGTGACATTGTGGTTGCAGGCACCCATTGGGAAAATCACGACAGCTGATAAAGACCGCTCAGAGAATAACTCGACAACTGACATGTGGCTGTAAGCCTCGAGCTACACATTACTTACATTGGTAACATAGCAGTCGCCTCACGACACACTACCCACACTAGTGATGTTATTGCTTCACGACACACTACCCACACTAGTAATTGTATTGCTTCACTACACACTACCCACACTAGTAATATTATAGCCTCACTACACACTACCAACAATAGTGATCTTATTGCCTCACTACACACTACCCACACTAGTGATCTTATTGCCTCACGACACACTACCCACACTAGTAATCTTATTGCCTCACTACACACTACCAACAATAGTGATCTTATTGCCTCACTACACACTACCCACACTAGTGATCTTATTGCCTC
>WURV02208387.1:0-26213 GCA_011762755.2 Epimenia babai
ATATGACAGCAAAGATTGCAAATAATATAACATTCCAATCTTAATTAAATTTGTGAGACTTCATTTCTTGATACATGCGCTCATTTACTTAATTTTGTACACCAAAAGGTGAAGTATGCTATTGACACATTGCAAGTATGCAAATATCAGCCAATAAATGTTGATGCAGTTTACAATGAAAGTTTATGACAGCTATTTAGGGCATGTGCACTACTTTCAACACTTGCATATCACCCAAATTAATGATATAAAGCATCTACCTATTTCAGAAATAGATTTATTCCATCAATCAGTGATCAATGACTTGCATTTGAAAATTGGCATCTATCTAAATTTTTTATCAGTTATTCAAGAGTGTTTGTTGAATTGCAGAAAAGTCCACCGCGGGCAATTTTGAAGCGTAACGTTTCGGTTACCAGTCTCGCATTATCTACTACACACTATGCGCTTCGCCTTGACTACAAATGTTTACTAATTATGTATGTATATTATTGTATAACATGATGAATCATGTATTGTATGACAATATAACAATATAATGACATATATGTCATAACATATTCTTGTCGCAAATGTACCAAAATATTAGTAATGAATATAAATAGTATTAAAAACTTGAATTGGTAATGAATCAGTAGTGTAAGTTGCCATATTAGTCAAGTCATAAATATGAGAAATAAAAAGGCGATTCCGTTTGAATAATAGGGATTAGGATTAGTATAACCCATCAGGTGCATTGAGTGAGCTGAGGGTAAACATATATATACATATATAAACACACACATATACATAAAACTATGAAGGGAGCAAGATATTTAATTATAAGTGGTATTGCTATTAGATTAGCTACCGGCATATGTTGAGAAACACAGAATATCATTATATATTATTATTATTAGGTATAAAATAAAATGGATACTTACCTCACAATACAGTTGCATAGTTGGCAGGTTTGTTGAGATTTAGTCATTGTGATAAATAACCACATAAATATTCCACTAAGTATTTGCTCCGTCCAAGCAGCCATTTCTGTCTAGTATGATGTAAGATAGCACAAACGCTACATAATTTAAACGTTTATTATATCGTATCCATTCAAAATAAATTGAAATGAAATTTCTGGTTTGTTAACTCACGTCGAGCTATTGCTAAAAGTAAACTCAGTATTTAATATTTGATTACTAGCCATGGTGATTGCTCCCGGTACCGGCACGAAGTTGTGCAACAACTACACTACAGAAGAACAAGTTTACACCGAAAAATATCACTTCGCTGTATATTGAATAATATAGGGTAATATCGTGTCTCGTGGCTGTTATTAGTTACACAATTTCAAGTATTTTAACGCGAATATATCACGTTTGTAACTAAAAAATTCAGTTTACTGCTATTTCTGCTACTGTCCAGCGATCCGACAAGTGGTTCACAGTTTGAGGATAGCAGACGACAACACACTCGTAAAACGGCACGCGCGCTAAACGGACGAGTCCATTTCTTACAACACGCCCCACCACGTACATTTTACCACCAGCAGAGTCAACGCCTTCTACGACCAATCAAAGCACAGACAGTTCGAGGCGACTTCCCTACTCCCTCGAATGGCGAAGAGGTCGTCGCGTCGTCGACAATCATATACAAAAAACGGAGGAATAGAGATTCTCGTTCTGGGAGATAGTACTAAAAAACTGTACTGTTATAAACACAAACAATTAAAACGCTCCCAGTGCTTATGTTAATTACTTCATATTTCAATAAAATTTTATATGTGAAAAGGCATCTTAGCTCACGTTGAGACTCGAAACTGGATGACCGTTAATAAACTAAAAATTAATCCAACGAAAACTCAACTTATGCTCTAGACTCCAAAAATTCCAGAACAGCGCTGCTCGAGTTATCTCTTAGACCTCCCGTTGCACTCCCATCACTCCAGTTCTCCGCTCACTCCATAGCTACCTGTCATGTCCCGAATGACCTACAAAATCCTTCTCACAAATGTATCCATGGCATGGCTCCTTATCTGCCCTCGACAATCTCAATCAACACGTCTGTGCATTCAACCCGCTCGTCTTCCTCACGCTTGCAGTCCCTCGGACAAAACGTGCTAAATTTGGGGATCGTGCTTTCTACGCTGCTACACCCCGCCTCTTCAATGCAGTCCCAGCCCATATTAGACAATCTACGATTGTCAGCCAATTTACAAGCAATCTCGAAAACACTTATTTAGCATAGCTCTCACTGAATAGTTTAACAGTACTTTATTTATTTACCGTGAATCAACACTTTCAAAGTGAGACCGCCTCTATCTGTTTTTCACTAATTCTTCATGTTGATGGCGGCTTTACCTGCATTTCGATATTTTTCTACTTTCAAATGTATTATTCAACATTGTTAGTTATTGCATGCTCACTGTAAATGTAGGCCTACATAATAATATCAACATTGATCTGTATTACTTATATACTGTTGGGTGATAATTTTATTTAATTTAGGTAATTACATGATTGTCTTAGAGCATTAGGCTATTGTTTCATGTAAAGTGTGTTTGACAGCTCTGCTAATAAGTAGCCTACGCTTTAAACAAATAAATTTCATTTCAAAACCAAAAAACAATACATATTGTCTCCAAAACATACGTTTGGGGGCAGCTGGCGTAGTGGTTAGAGCATTTGACTTTGCCCATGGGGGTGTGGGTAGCCCTTGCAGTGTGGTTCTGTTAGGGCTTTTTCCCTATGACGTTTGCTGTGCTTCAGATGCTCTATATATGATATATATGTCGCTTACCCTGCTATGTCGTCATATCATTGTAAATAACCATTGACCTTCCATAGACTTAGCGGAGTGTGCGACATATGTAGCTCGTATGTAGACACCTGAAACCGGTGGCGTGAATGGAAAAAGGTCAAGGTGTATTTTTTACATTAGGTGTTTTACCCACCCCTTATGTGAGGCTAATAAAATAGTCGTGTTAACCACATAGGCTAGCTTTGTGCCATGAATGAAATTGGCCTACACCACGATTACTTCGGTAATCAGCCTATGAATAAATAAATAAACATACATTTTATTTTGGCACTTTTTACCCGGAATGGCGTGACAAAAACATCTATATCTATGTGCCATCGTGAAAAAAACCCAAGCTGTCCATAGTAATAGAAAAAGATAAAATAATATGTATAATAAACTGAAGATTAATATTTTTGATTTTCAAGAACTAACACAGGGTCCTGGTGGTGTGAGATAAGTTGATTGATAGGACTCAAAAAATCTAAAAACTAGCGGCAAAATTTGAAAAACCAATGTAGCGTTAATTTAGTAGTAGTAGCAGCAGTAGCTATAGTTCTATGCATTAGCGAACAAGCGAACAGGGCCAGTCTAATCTAATCCACATCTACATGTTGGTAGATAAATGGCTAACGTTGAAGCCTATATCATTGTTGGTAGATTCCTGTAGGTTTGGAACAAGTTTACATTATATACTGGAATCTAGACATGTAAAGGGAAAGAGCTGGTTGTTGGATTATTATGTCACCCGACAGTTGGTTCCTATCTCGTATAGCACGTGGCATCTCGCATAGTGAGTTGATATTGCTTCTTGTTTGGACATGTCTACATTCTTTATGATAATACTGTCTTCTGTTGTCTCTGTACAATTTCTTGCAAGTTTATGGCTACTAATCCATTTATGACCTTGTAAAACATTATGGGTCTGACATATTACTTTCCTTCTTTCAAGTTTAGGCCGGTCTAATTCAAATATTATTCTATTCTAATAGCCCTATCTGCTATTGTCTCGAATTCTGGATATGATCAAACCAATTCAACTTCATCACCATTCATAAATACATTCCAATTATACAAAACAAAATTATCTCCTACTTTTGAATAGCCTTGAATTTTCAGTCATTATAGCATGATTATATTGTTACCTTATATACATAGATTTTTTTTATCTTACTCATTATCTAATTGCGTTAAATATTTTTAGGCCTAAGTATAGGCTACCCTAGAATGTATATATTGAGAGAATATATACTTTGAGAGGCGCTATGAATGATATGTGATATTAAATATCACGATAGGTAAAAATAAATCAATACACCTGGCTGCTCTGCATAGTATTTTTAATAACTCATGGATCGGTTGCTACGTATCCTATGCTGCCGATGTGTATTATAATTAAGATCTCACCAATAACAATTTCCCTGTAAAATGAACAGTCGTCTGCAAAAAGTTTAATTTTTTAACGTTCTTCCCTCTGTCATTTATATATATTGAAAACGTGAGTGGTCCTTATTGTAGCCAACTTCATATCGTTTAATTCCGAATAATATATAGGCCTATTTTCCATGTTCTCAACGATACCGAACTTTAATCCCTATATACAAATGGGTTCTATCATGATATCATAGCCATCAATTAGCATAGATAAGACTAACCTAATTCTTCCTGATATTACGAAATGGTATTCTGATAACCTACCTAAAACAAATGCTGACGAAACCACTGTTCTATTACTCAAAATGAACCTCTTAATACTAATTTCTTAATCCTGTTATCGATAACTACCCAGTCTCTTTCAGCCCGTCCTTGAAGTACTTAGGTGTGTACCTAGATAGTTCTCTTTCCTGGAACACCCATATATCCAACACTGAACGCAAGGTGATGCCGCAGGTGTTTCAGTTCGCGTGTATTCGTCACCTCATCGGCCAACGCACTGTACTTCTTCACTACACTTCCCTTAACCGACCTCTTCTTGATTATGCTGCACCCGTTCTTTTTAACACGTCTATCACTAATAGCAACATTGTTGATTGAATCTATCCAAAACAAGTGTCTTAGAATTATTACTCAAACTAACCCACGTACTAACTCCTCTCACCTAAGACGCATAACTAATATACCTTCACTTGCTAATAGACGACAATCTTTCTCTGTGAAACTTATAATAGACTTTTCCATAACCTCTCTCCTTCATTCCCCCAATTCTTCGCCAGCGCATTCCTCTTATAATAGTAATAATAATACATTTGTTTGGGAGGCGCCCTAATAACTAGTATGTCTCTAAGGCGCCTATATACATCGTGTTTCGTGGATGTTACTACTTACACAATTTCAAGTATTTTAACGATGTCTGTCGCCAACTGATAGTGGTCCATCCATCGGCGATGTATCCGGGTACTGGGCTGCCAGTTCAAAACGAAGAAGCACCTCGAAGGTGGAAAATGAGTGAGCTAGACATGGCACTGAAGGATCTGATCAACGATGATAATGACACTCGCCAACAATTATTTGCAAACGCGTAAGAGAAAACTGCGAAACAATAATTATTATTTTTCGAATGTAATTTTTTCTCACGTCAAATCTATTCTCCAAATACAAATAATTTAATTGTTGCATGTGGAACAATTGCGTTATTTTCGGAATACCGAGATGAAACACCTTGTCCATCATGCCACTGTGGTCTCAAGTGCACCAGTATGAGGTCACCATGCAGCCAGACCAAGAGCAACTGCCACTAACCACGGATGTTGCTACAGGTAAAATAATCTCTGCGACTATGCAGTATGCCAATGCTATGGATAATGCGAAACTACCTATGCAAATGCAAACCAAAGTGCCAAATATACGACTCAAATAATATAAGATAATACACTAAAATAGTGAAGAGTGTATATTTCACATGTTGACCACTCAAGGCTATAGTAAGCGAAGCCCATAAACGAGTACCAACATTTTACTGCACATTAGCTCAGTTTGTAAATTTGACTTGGACTGTTCATACTGAATTTCTTACATTAGAAGTAGTGCTTTAGTGGCTGGTAGGAGTATCCCTAACTAGAGGAATGCCTCCTAGAGTCCTAGAAAACATCGTCGCCATTTGACATCATAAAATGTTGGTACCGTAATTAGACAGATTGTTGTTAAAAGGTTTCACTTTCAGTTATTAAGCGTTCATGCAATACGGCTGTTGTTTCCGCACAAAACATAACAGGTGGCGGTATAAAGGGACTGCGTTTACGGGCAGAAGAAAACGTAGCTTTACAAATTCCAAAGTAAAACTACGTGACCTGATAAAACTGGGATTCCCCACGGAATCCACAACGAGGCTGTCGTCAGAATAAGTAAATGGCGGAATATCGTAGAGCGAACGATAGTTCTTTGGACGTAAATGTAATTATCTCGTTTTCATTTCATGTTCGCTTATTAAAACGCTACATCCATCATATATTTGTGTTTCGTACGTTTAGTGGAATTACACTAAAACGTGCCGTTTGTCCTTTGTTGCAGATAACGCCGATCGAAGATCGTTCGTAACGATTTGGCCTACTTTAAACGAGTCGACGGCCGAGAGGACAAGCGGGGAATCACCGAAGTTTCTCCGTAAGTCATACGTAGTTCGTGGTGTGAACAAATTTAGAACGGGATGTTAAGTCGTTATCTTACATTATAAGACCTAGTATACGATTACAAAATTTCTGGGGCTTTTTAGTTCATCTAAAAATGTTCCTCTAACTCAATACCCCAGATCGATAAGGCAAGAAACGGCGTTTTTCTTTTTATCAATACTAATTTATAGGCAAGGAAATCGACACAACAGCATTGACAATTGTATTTATAGCCTAACCTATTGTTTGCACTAATATATTCGGTGTTCTAAAATTGGCAATATACCAACGCGGTCGTAGTGACGAAATTCATTATT
This sequence comes from Epimenia babai, assembly GCA_011762755.2. Classification (NCBI taxonomy): domain Eukaryota; kingdom Metazoa; phylum Mollusca; class Solenogastres; order Cavibelonia; family Epimeniidae; genus Epimenia; species Epimenia babai. The sequence continues at coordinate 6,704 of WURV02208387.1, forward strand.
AATATAATGAACTAAAGGGTTACGAGGGGCAACGTAACAAACAATACTTACGTGGTTATTGGCAATCCTCTGAATCATCGGTGACAAATGAAAATTATGGTATCCGTAACGCGTACACAGTCAGTATTCAAAAATGTGATTTTGATCACTTCCTACAATTAACTCAAGTTGATGACGCCTACTTAGTGCTGTAAAGGGCCCACTGTATAATAAATACTTTATCCTGTGTCGTGTCGTACTCATGGGCAAGGCCAATTATAGGGTTGGTTTAACAGGTCAGAAATATTTTCAGTGAAGCAAAGAGAGAAGGTATGGATTGAAGTGTAGTATTTTCGTATATATTAAAGTCACATGGCTGCAAAACTTCCAGTAGATGCCAACAGCGCACAAGAAAAAGAAGGTAGGTGGCATGTACTACATAACTGGTCCAGTATATGTATTGTGGTTCATATATATAATATGACGTAATATTTGACAAGTTTTCAAGGAACTGATTAATGGTTTTGAATTAAATTGCGTGCTTTTTATCAATATCATTATTTATTGAATCATGTATTTTTTATAGACGAAACAGTACCCTTCATTTATTCACCACATATGGTAAAACATTAGCATCTAAGACTACCGTATATTCATTTAGACACTATACGATCTTCTTCTACACTACAATTAGTTATGCATTATACCAACTTGTAACTGGCAAAATATGAAAGCTGATACGAGTTGGGACATCACTCGAAGAGTTTTCAGTTAATTGTGAGGCCATCAGTACTTTGGTACATCAGCTTTATCTCAAGGGTGAACCATTTTTAAGTTAAAGCAAGTAAATATGCACAGAATTGGTCGCATAATAAAGTGAAAAAGACACAGGAACATTTGATATTTGTCAATTTTATCTTAAAGTTGCCTTGGTGATTGGTTGAGTTGGGGTTAGTGTATGGCGAGTAGTATGCTTAGTGAGGATGGAGTCGACATAGTAGAAATTTAGTGCATGATGATGCTGGCTGCTGATTCCATTCATGGTAGGGCGTGCTGAATAATTCCCATAGTGTTATAAATTGTCCCGCTGTTGGTGTCTCAAATTCCATGTTTACGCCATGTCCTATCTTGTGTCAGCCACACTGCTGCAGTGGTGGTCCTCAATCTAATGATCAGATTCATCCTGAAACTTAAAACCATTCATGATGCTCATTGTTATTGCACTTTTTGTGAAGGTAATCCAGTCTTTTCCAATGGAAAATAAGGCAGCATCCATCTTGGGTTGTTTGAATATGACTGAAAATAATTAATCAACAGCTTTATGTGAAAAACTCTGTAAACTCGCACAAATATAATTGTTCAATCACTTACATATCGACATCGTCATACTTATTCCATAAATTCCTCAGTCATATTTTGTCCACTATCATGCCACTAATGCCTACTGTAAGTCACAGTTTTTCGCTCTATAATTACTTTTGAATATAATTTGTTTTTAATGTCACTACATACTCATGTAATTGATCTATACTACTCAAAACGTCTTAAGGATCACCCATATATACATCTATAAACATGAAAATCTATCTTTATTTGTGATAATTTTCTATAATAAAGGTATGGTACTAACTCTTTCATCAGTATGTATATCGACTTAATTAACAAATTTTAAAAATAAAGCTAACATGTTTTTGCAGAAAATGTCAAAAGAAAAGTAAAACATTCTAAAAATTCCAGAAAACACGAATTTTTCTTATAGAAAACATGGATTAGTAACGTGTGTGACCTCCTCTACTGTCAATTACTGCTCGACATCGTCCGTGCTTTCGACTAGGTGACGCAGGTTCTGTTGTGGGATATTGGTCCATGAATCCAATAGCGCACCCCTGAGCATCCAAGCATGCCAGGTTAATTATTGCTGGCAAATATGGCAGCCTGCAGCATGTCCCATGCATGCTTAATGGGATTGAGATCAGGTGAGCAAGCCGGCCAGTCTATTCTGTTGATTCATTCATCCCTAAGGTACTCATTCACAATGATGGCAGGATGAGGACGAGTACTATCCATCAGAACAGTCTGGACCAATCAATATCAACAGCCAATTGCCTCACAAACACGTCGAAGATTTTATCGCGGTATCTGACACCAGTTAGCGTGGCGTTTCAACGGAATAGAGGTCTGTACGACGCGTGGTAGTGATGCCCCAGAACAGCCAGATGCCCCAGCACCCCAGAACATGACAGAGCCGCTGCAAGATTGGTCATGTTCAACAATCGTAGCATCGGAATATCGCTCATTCGGCCTTCTCCACACCCTAACTTGACCATCAGCAAAGTCTAGACAGAACCTGGACTCATCTGCGCAGAGTCCAGTACTCTGCTGGGCTTGGGTCCAGGTGATATGTTCTCAGCACAAGTCATATTGATGTTGTGTATGCTGTGGAGGGAGTGCAATGCCGAGGGACGGCGAGCCCTCAATCCTGATTCATGGAGCCCATTGTCGATGGTGTGGGTGGATACATTAACTCCTGATGCATCTCAGGTTTCTCTGCAAGGTTGTGGCTGTGAATATGCGGTGTCTTACAGCGGAGAGGGTGATGTATCGGTTCTGGGCACGGGTTGTAACTCTGTGGCGTCCTGTACCATGTCATCTGTTGACTGTACCAGTGGCCGGATAGTGATTCCAAGTATGGGAGGTGACACTCTATCGCTGGAACATGCCAGCCTCGATCATGGCTATCCCTCTTTTCAGATCTTCTGACGTCAAATGGCGACCATTTTGTCTTGGAGGCATTACGGTAGATGGATGTACACCTAACAACAAATAAAACACTACTTCTAATGTTCGAAATTCAGTGTGAACAGTCCAAGTCAAATTTAAAAACTGAGCTAATGTGGCTTACTATAGCCTTGAGTGGTCAACACGTGAAACATGTACTCTTCACTCGTCAACAAGACCCAAGCCTCCAGCAAATCAATTACATTTGTATTTATAATGTATTATACATAATTTTAGTGTATTATCTTTTATTATATGGGTGATCCTTAAGAAGTTTTGAGTCGTGTATATATACCTTGCTTTAATATTAAAATGTACATTCCTATTGAGTAAAGTATTTTTTGGGCTGTTTTCTCAAACCTGGAAAAATGACTATATGAAGGAATTTATGCAATTAGTCTAATGTTATACGATTCTACACTGGCACACGCGCACGCCCACATACAGTATAAATGTGAATTATTTAATTATTATTATTAATTAATTATTTCTAATTTATAAATCATGATGTATGGATGTTTATCTCATCTTTTACTATACAACAGGTGTAACACATATAAGCGTTATTTAATTATTCTCACCACCCACTTATATACTCCCCATAAGATCAATACATTTTTAAAACAAATATCGCCCACCCGACATAATGTAACATATCATCACATTAGCAGAAAAATACCGGCGTAAACAGTTGACAGTAGATGTGTCCATAATATTCGCATATCTGATTGGGCTCAACGGAATATTTTGAATTTAAAGGAGAAACTTATACGAGTATAAGTTTCTCCTTTAATTTATCCTGCAATTTATCACAAACTGTGATATAATATGCCACACTTTGAAATCATTTGATATGAAATGGTAGTCTACAACAGGTCAGTGAGAAAGTTAGATACATAAAAGGTGCCCCAAAGGCCCCACATAGGTTTTAACTTACCTGTGCACTTTCAGTTTTTTTACCCATCTTTACTACAAGTAAATCTCACTAGTACTTTCTTCACTTATGACCTAGTCAACGATAGCAATGGCGACAAAGTACCAAGTTTTGCATATTGTAGATTCTGCTATTATTTGCTACTTAAGATTTCTGTATATTTAAAATTTTTTCAGACTTGAAATCGCAAGAAATCGCTGAACTGCGTCAGATATTAACGGAAACTCAAGAACGCCTTTCCAATCTAGAAGCTTATGTGAGTAACAAAATTAATAATGTGTATAGCGCTAGAAAATGTAAATATAGTTATATAATATATTTTAGGTATAAAAACTGACTATTATTTTTGCGCAGGAAATTTAATCACATCTTGGAAATTGGATATTTTAACGATGTTTTATTTTTCTTTACAGCATACCTTTTGATAAAATAAAATATCCTGAACTAAACACTGGAAAATAACTATACATACATTCAATAATACTATCAGGAATGTAGTGTGACATTCTTAGGATTTTAATTTTTCACTTTATCATATTTTTCCTGTCACAAAAATATTCCATGCCATTCTGCGCTGTACTCCAATACCAACATATTGACCAACTTTCTGATAGTTCATGTCTTGTAGCCCCTTGGTTGACAACAACCAGTCCATATGTGTCATAAAATGGTCATTATACAGCAGATATAGGGAAACCTTTTAATCAGAGGGAGGGCCACATTAGGAAAAAAAAGGAAATATTGCAGGCCAAACCATTCACAGCCATATATGTTTTTAGAAATTTCAGTGATTTTACGCTAACTTTTAGCTTGAAATTTTGTAATTATTGCAGGATGAAAGATATTTATTACCTATCTTATTAAAATATTTTATTAAATGTACACTATAAACTTTTTAAACTTTTGAGTCGCGTTTTCATGCCTCTTGTAGAAGGCGGTCTCTTACCTACAGTTGACAATGACATGCACTTTCACTCCAAACTAGTAGGTTCCACTTAAAAAATGTAAATGTCATAGTGTATAATATCTTTACAGTCTGCCAGAGGAACAAGAACAACAGAACGTGGACAGGCTATCGTATCAGACACCATCAGTGTACAGACATATCGCTTAAATCTGAAAGATTCACTGCAAACATCGTGTTCCAGTTCCATGTCCACTTTCAGTATGGAAACCAATCCTTCTGAATCACCACCAAATGAATCCTTTGATTCAATGGAGGAGTTACAACAGCTTGCTGGCAGCAAGTTTGCAGTCAACATACCAAGAGCCAACGCGAATCAAGATATTGCAGATCCGGGCCCTAAGTCATTTGCGTTTGTACCCGATCGAGACAACATTGAGGAGACAAACGTAGATAATCTGGATTCCTATACTTTGCTATTGTCATGTGATATGAAAATGGATAAAATTCCAACTGCGGAGAGGAATCAAGTTAAAGATCAGGCATTCATTCCCGCTGATAATCAGGCAATGTCTCCAGTTAATGATAAGGTGAAGACTCTGGTTAATGATTCGCCAATGAAAACAAGGGAAAGTGATTTGTCACCTGTTATTGAAATCAAAGAGGTGAACAAACAGTGGTTTGCCAAAAATGAATTACCTAAACCCCGTGATGATCTTAATCAAATGGGTGTCAATGATTTGCTGGATGCGGATAAACAGGAGATAATTTCTCCAAAGAAAACGCGATCGAATTTAGTGAGTGACCATGGTGCTGCTGAAAAGACAGGAAGTGACAACGCAAGAAAGGTGAAAATTAATCCATTATGTAAATTTATGGAAACAGTTTGGTTGTATAATTTTATTCTATAAACCATTTTGAGGAGCTTCAAAGTAGAGAAATGCCACTTCATTGTGAATTATTTATATAGAATACAGTACAGTAGGACTTATATGGGTGAGACTGTATATCTTAATTCTATGCATCGTTGCTGATTTTTACAACTTTTACTGTACGGGAAGGCAGTAGTGGCAGAATTGTTTGGCCTGAATTACAAGAGCTTCATTTGAAATCCAACCAATCTGTAGTGTATTATTTTTCGGACAGAGAGGTCTTAGTAGCCTTCGCAGTGTGATTATTATATGTCACGGCTGTTTGTCAACAGGGCTGTGTGTCAGATGCTGATGGTATCTATCGGGTGCTTATCTCCTTAACTACGTATATTATCTCGTAGATTGTGGTAGGCTTCAATCCCAGTCAGGCTCAAGTCTTCAGAGATAGGTTATATTTACTGTTAAAAATTTCAATTAACGAAAATATTCTACTTTCATACAAACTATTCATAAGCAATATCTGGAATATTGACTTCATACGAGAGTTCTTTTTAATACCGTATAAAGTATGAATTAATCTAATACTGTGTCAGATTACATACAAAGACTGATACACTCCTAGTTAGGTTTATTTACTAGAAAATATTGAATTTATAAAAAAGTTTTGCCGAAATTTACAACTGTGTCGAGACAGCTAGTATCATAGAATTGTTGGATTTCGGGAATTTATGCCATTGCGGATTGGCAGGATATTGCTTTTAGCCATACTGATTGACAACTATGACATGATGTATGCATAATGTGTGACCTACTCTCTCAGGAAGAAGTGAAGGGAGATGCAAAAGTAAACTTGAGGGAGATGGTGCGACAGATGAGTGAGAATGAGTCGTATCCAGCAGCAACTATTGAGGAACTATCTAATTTGGTATCACTGGATCTCCAACCAAACACCACAGCATGGTGGAAGGTATTTAGATCGCATGATATCTTCATTGGGACACATAAAAAATTCAGTAAAAAAGGTTGAGTGCATCATTTATGTATATTGAGGGGTTATTAAATGTAACTTGTATGGTTTTACAATTCAATAATAAATAAGCAGTTTTCAGTGTTATTTATTAATGGTATCAATATCAGCCACACTTACTTTTATTGATTATATCATTATACACTTGTCAATAGCCCACTTTTTATCCTAGCCCAGGAATTCTGTTCATTTTATAAAATAAGTGTATACAAGAGGGAGGTACAGAATGAATGACACTATGTTCAGGATTTCAACCCACCAACTACTTGCGCTAACAAGCCACCTCCATGTTTACTGTGCCAGTGCACATTAGCAATTTACGTTTTTTGACATACAGGTAATACATTTCGCTATATCCACTTAGGACTTGGACCAGGATAATCACGACAACCTCAAGCAACCTTGCCCGCTGTCCAGAGAGAGAGAGAGAGAGAGAGAGAGATAGAATAATCATGTTTAAGGATTTTGTGCAGCAACGAGGACCAATATTTTTAATGGGATTGCCATAAAGCATAACCATGAGAAACTACTTACATTAAACCACATCATAATAAGATCCCTGCACCGTATCCATACAACTTTCTCTGAATCTCTCGCAGAGTAATGATTAGGGCATGTCAAAATCACAAAAATTGGACAACCTGAATAACCGTTCTGATATTTCTCATCAGGAAGTCAAAATTTCCTTGTAGGTGTATGCGAAGTTATTGGATATGGAAAACTGTATGTTGAAGAAAAACCTGGGATCCTTGGTGGAGATGAAAGTCGCACCTGTCAAACAGTTTGTATTAGAATTAAACGATATGAGCACACAAGAATACTGTAAATAATAGATCCGGTAGAGTAATAAAATTGCTTTTTTGTAATGGACATAAGAGAATACAATAGTTTTTCCATGTTATAAATATATAATAAGAGATTTCTTGATAGAAATATAATGTTTGACATTTATTGGCAAGATTAATTGACCAGCAGCAGTCAACACAAATTAATGACAAACACACAGGAGAACCGTTTTAAAGGACATGTTCAACTTAAGGACATGTACACACAGTGTACACTTAATCAGGTGACAGAAAGCATAAAATTTTTATTCAAGTCTGCAGTGTGTATATGACAGCTTGTGATTCTAATAAATGTATCAGTCTTATGTGGTTATTGGTCACTCCTCTTTTATTACATCGATAGAATGTTAAAGCAAGCTTTAGATATTTTACCTCAACAGTTTAGCTTGATGTTTTGATGTGATCATCCAGACTCGCGGAACCGATGACCATGGCTACAACAGAAGATTTCCTTTTACATGTAAGGCTAGTAACCACCATCACAGTGTAATCGGAACCTCTGAAGGTTTCCTCTGTCATCTATTGCAATTTATTGAAACACAAAACGATTCCTCCTTGTCTATAATTCCAATTCATTCTGATATCTGCAATTTTCAGCAAACTCATTATGATTCATAGGGTAAGTCTAATTTTTATTGCTGCTACTGGATTGATTGACCAATAACTAAAAAAATAACTAAAAATAATCGTGGGTTTACCATTTCTCTTCTGTATTATTCAGTTGCATTAAATATTAAGCTTTTGGTTTGTGCCACATCAATACGTTGAAATTTTAGCTGGTTACATAGGTTAATGAAAATCACACTCTTGCAGGATGATTCAGAAAAAGATGACAAAACAAAGGTCATAGATCATTTACTCCAGCAGCTGCAGGCATTACACACGGCATACAAGGAGGTGTGTAATGTTAAAGTGTTACGTTTTCCTCCACCCTTCCTATGCACAGTTGCTGAAACGAATTTAGTTGCGTTGCAGACTGTAAATACCATTCTTCATGGCTATTTTGTATACATTTTGTTATACTGATGCATTTTAGGTCATATTTATCTCTTTTAGACAGACATAATAGAAATAACTACATCAATAATAGTACAATGGAATATCGGGAAGGATGACAAAGGACACTCCATGCTGTCAACCTGTCTACATAACAGTGGACAAGTGATATTCCAGTGATGAACTAATGTATTCTATTTCTGACATTTTAGTTGGTTTTTACTATTCAAGACTGTTATGATTCAGTATAAAGTCTTATCACCTACTGCCAATCTAAATTTTGTCATGTTTTGTATACATTTAATTAAGATTTCTTGGTTAGTGGCTCATTAATGGATTCCATGAATATTACAAATGATAAACTTCATTGCAAACATATTGTTTTTGTAGTCCCTTGGTGAATGAGAAATAGTTTTATGATAATGACATACATAGTGGAGGCTTAACAAAATATCTCAGCTGACAATCAGTATCTAGCAAACCCCCAGGCCATTTGACATCCCGTAAGACTCTGTGGATTGGACAGGGATGACTGGACCACGATTATAAATAAATATTCCCAACCATATTCGGCTATCGTGGTAACTGCAGTGTTAGTTACTAGTTAGTATTTTAGACACTATTATGATTTACATGATACATTATTCACTGACTGAGTGTTAGTACGTACGTATAGACACATGAATGATGTCACCATGCGGCAGTTGGAAAGTGTCAATGGTGAGTGGCTAAAATATCGCCAGAAGAAGGATGAACAGGTGGCGGCATACCGATCTGAGGTGGTTAAACTTGAAGCTCAGGTGGCTAAACTTGAAGCACAGGAGGCATGCCGTAAGGCTGAGACTGACAAAGGAGTCCAGGCAGTCAAGTTACAGCACCAAGTGTGTACCATATACGAATTACTAGTGTCATATAATAGTGACCTCAATTTCATGCTAAAGCTAAAATTGCAATTATTAATGATTTACCTGTTGACCTCATCATGAAAGCTATCGCCGATAGCAGCGTGACATTTTTCTTTAAGTAATTATTTTGCATACTCTGTGTTTGACCCGTTATCATGTAATGTATGTATCAGTAATGTTGTATGCACAAATGTATTTAATTTTATTAACCCTTAGCACTCTGTTGTCACACAATTCTGTTGGTATAGTAATATGATATAGAAGTGTCAGTGTGCTAAGGGTTAACTACTATATGGTACTAACATTGACGGAGATATCCATACACTGTGCAACCGGTATTATTCACCATCTACCTTTCCAATATAATAAAATCGCTTTTTAATTATATTGTTTTCTCATTTAATTATTTCGCATATTTTATTTGCACTGAGCATGGTGAAGCAGACATGTCATAGAAAACAGAGTAAAATGCAAATAAAATTTTTTGTACAGAAATAAAATGAAGAATGTCGTTCAGGTTGGCATGCATTTGCGTTCAGTTCATGATACTTTGCACTGGTTCAGCTTATCGTTTGAAGAGTATTTGGTCCAACGGTCAATTGGCTGGGTGTTTATACGAGGTCAGTTTGTCATGCATTTGCACGAGGTAACATTGTCATGCGATTACACAGTCTTAGTTTGCGCAGAGTAAGGTGAATTCTATGACAAATGAACTTGGAGCAAGCAGACGCGAGTGTCACATGCTGGCAGAGCAGGTGAGACAGTTGACTTCGCAGTTGGCTGCATTTACTAATCACCACATTCAACGCGAGGTGAGCATCATTTATGCTGTTGCTGTCATTGTCAAATTTTTAAAGTGTAGGAAAAGGGCTAATAAAATGTCACAATTACGGTATTTATTAGACGATTATCTTACGGTGCTGTAGTGGCTAATTACAATATAATACATCATTTCCCCCTAACATTAATGCATTTGTTTACGTAGTTATAGTTTATCTTTATCTTACAGTAATCAATGTGAAATGAAACCCTGAAAAAAGTCAATGAATCATATAAAGGAGTGGTAATTAATAAATCGTATCATAGGGGAGATGACAATCAGCCAATGAATGACGAGCGTAACAAAGCCAACTTCATTACCAGATTTCATCGCTCATTTATCGACTACACAATATACTCTCTATATCAGTCGTGTGTGAATCTTTAGAGCCAGCTCCCCACTGATGACAAATTTTGAATTCCCATTCATAAACATATCCAGAAAAACATGTCTTCAGAAGCTTCCGTGACATGCGGGATTTTTTAAATTAAAGAGTCATACAGGTAGAACATAATGCAGATGAAAACTTATCTGATGTTTCAATGCTGGGAGTGTATTCACTGTTACATATGTAATTTATTAAGGCCATGAAAGAACTGAAGTAGGCTACCTGGTCTAGACAGATATACTCAAGTGGTGAATGTTATGTAAGTATGGCATGCATTTATATTTTACAGACAGCATCGGTTGAGGCTTCAAACACTTGTGAACAGTGTGCAGAACTGCTGAGTGAAAACAATGCCATCAAGCTACAGGTTCATTACCATAATTTATTAATAAAATGAAATGAATATTTTTATTTTCCATGAAATTGTTATTGCTTTACATCTTCGTTTCACATGTTCGTTTCAGTTGCAAGCATTCCAGGAGGATTTTGACCGGGAGCACGCTGAGCTTGTTCAAAGTCGGGTAGAAAGGGAGGGTCTGCAATGGCAGCTCTCCTCTCACCAACAACGGGTCAGTTTGGCACGTACCCACATGTTAGATGTATATATCAAATAGCGGCAGGCAGGTCATGTGAATGTATACCAACAATATGCCATTGAGAGGACATGCTAAACAAAAAGCATACATGTCACGAAATATCCAGTGTGGAAGATAACAATGTGTCAAACAAACATGCGTGACATATAGGCACTGCAAGCTGTCATCTACTGTAGATGATCTACATCTAAATTCACATATAGGATGAGCTTAAAAGTAAATAAAATGACATGACACTGCCAAGCAATCTCATTGGTCAGTATTGCTGAAAAATAGGACAATGAAAAATTACATTTTTGGCTACCTTTCTGATTAGGTTGCTAATTAAAATTGGCGATGATGGATGCCACAAAAGTTGAAGACAGTAGTCAATATAATGTGTGAAGTCATTTGACACAAACACCCAAAATGTCCACTACCACTGGAGTGCTTCCAGTCATTCACAATGCGATCCGTAAACACTTGAAGGTCATGAGCAGGATTTTGAAGTGAATGCGATATTTGATGGGGAGCCAGTGAAGGGTTACTAGGGTAGAAGTGATGCGAGATTGGCATGGGAGTGTTAAGAGGGTTCGCGCAGCGCAGTTCTGGAGTTTTTGAAGACGCTTCAGTTCATACTTGGGTGAATTAACAAGGAGTGCGTTGCATTGGTTGATCCTAGAGGTAACGAATGAGTGTATGAGTTTCAGTGAGAGATAGAGTGAGATATTTAGATATCGATCTTATGTTGCATAAGTGGAAGTTATGGGAAATATGGTGATGAAAATTGAGATGAGAGTCATATATAATACCAAGATTGGGGGCTGTTGTACTGGGTGTAATTATAATGTCATTCAGAGAGATATCGGGGAAGGGAGGGTTGCGCCTTTACGGTGAGGTTAAACATTGTAGCTCAGTTTTGTTGGCATTGAGTTGTAATGTATTAGAAGTCATCCACTGTTCGATGTCCTTGGGGCATGCTTCTGGCAGTGATACTGAGCTCTTTAGTTGAACAGGTTCATCCACATTGACAGGAATCCATAGTTGGGTGTCATCGGCAGAGAAATGACATTGAACTCGATGACTTTCAATGACCTTGAACACAGGTGAAGTGTAGGACAAGAATAAAAGAGGGCCAAGAACGCTCCCCTGCGGGACACCAGATTTCATAGGATACTGCAGACTGATGTTTGCCAGTGTTGATTACAAACGATCGATTAAAAATGTAGGACTGTATCTCCATCCGAGAACGCTTACATCTCCAGGCTTAAAACTACATACTTAGACTGAGAGTGATGGCATCAAAAAACTTTAGAGGGCATACATAAAATCACTTACAGCTTACATCAAGAGGCTCGCATCTATATGCTTACATCTTGCTGCTCATGCAAAAATGGCTTACATACATCTACAGGTTCACGCCAAAGGGCTTACATCAACGGGCTAATCTGCGCAGGCTTATTTGTACTGACTTGCATTAAGAGGACTTCCCAGATGTGTGCACTAGGCTTACATCAAATCATGCGGAAATCCATTTTAGCGCCTGTAGCTTGATTATGTTGTGATCCGCTTCGCAGTTGAAGAGTGCGGAAACTACAAAACAGAAAGTTGTGGAAGAATATGAAAGGACTACTCTACAGCTGACTGATGCAAAGAAAAAGGTTTGTGATGACCCAAAGAGAAGAACTTGAACATCTACTTTTGTTTGTGCATTACTTTTTTGTATATTAATTGCTTGATAATTGTTTTTAGCATTGACACTATGTTGTGAAGATATTAAAGTGTTTAAACATATATTAGTTTTAGTGGTACTGTGTTCCCACAACTAAACTGCTATGCTGATAGAGACGGATTGTTTATGAAGACATGGATGGTTAATAGAGACCAACGTTATTGGTCACTAGTGAGTAGCATCAAAGGTCAATAGGTTGCCATCAATAATGTCCGGAAATAATGGGTAGACTTTCTCTTTTCAGAACCGGAAATCTGAGGAATTGCTGAAGGCCAAAACCCGAGAATGTGACAATCTTAAAAGGGAACTGAATGTGAGTCTATAGCACATATCATTTCATAGAGCTATTCTGAGGAATATTCGCTGCTACTCAAATCACCTACCAAGCAGCATTGAACAATATAATCCGCTTCTTAGTAGATTTGAAACATACTGCTCATTTGACATATTTCTTGGCCGCTTTGAACAATAGACCCCGTCCTTAATATCACTTGGTAGTACAGCTTTACATCAGACTGCATTCCTTAGCTAACTTAATAACGCAGCTTCAAACAATAAGCACCGCTCCTCAGATCATTTGGTAGAACAGCTTAAAATCACACACCCTGCTCTTTAGATCATTTGGTAAAGTAATCCTTAACCATATATAGTGTTTGTAATCTTTTGACAGCACATAATTTGCACATATGTCTATTCATGTAGAGAAGGTGGCTAATCGCTGTTAATCGCCTCGGTTTAAAATGTTGTTTATGCATGTGAGTTATTGTCTACAACCTAAATACAGATACAGCAGAATTGGTCTCAATGCAGGTCACGTTGGCCATGTATACACAATAAATGTCAATTTTCTTCCATATTCCCAATTGACTTTTTGGTACAGATGCTGAAGCAGCAGCAGGTGAAGCCTCAGGTCGTCTCACCTCTGACACATCCTACGCGGCGCTCATGGCAGGCCCAATACAGTGAGACCCACGTGTGGTTACCTCTCTTATTCATGTTACCTCAAGAATGCCACTTTAAGTATTCATAAGTGGCACCAACAACAACAGCTTAATTACTATACCACGTATTATATGTCATATTATCGCCATAATTTAACGACTATGTACATATCAATAAGCCAGAGTATGCATCCGTTGTATGGGCCAATATAAAATGGAAATTACCTGAACTCAGACCATGCTAGTGTTTTGCATGAAAGCATGGTTCATCAAGATGTCCCTATCTACATGTTTAATTTGCTGTCGGCGTCATTCCGACATAACATTTGTCGACCTGTTCATTAATAGCAATAAAAGAACTACATTCAGTCAGGTGTCTAAAAATGATATCTATGCACTGTGGATTCTCCAGCACTGCCCCATCCCTACCGAGCAGGCTGCCATTTATGAACAACTCAGCATAGTGCTATAACTGACCTCCAATGTAATTAAACATCCTGTGCTTTTAGGTAATAATTATCTTATTTATGTCTGTTTATAGCTGAAGAGATGCGGACCGCATCCGGACATGGCCTAGCAATGTCTGGGTCATGGCAGTGTACTTATTGCACCTTTAGCAATGCTCCTGTACGCACGGTGTGTGAGGTCTGCGGCTGTATCAACAAGCAGGCCAGTTAGTCTTGCATTGTAACATTCAACGAACTAGATAATTAGTTTCTCCATCACAACATTTGTGGCTGTATAAACGAGTTAGCCGGCAAGTTTTTTGATCACAACATCCCCGGCGCTACCAACAAGCTAACTAGTTAGTCATTTTTTAACATCAGTGGTTCTATAAACTAGCTAGCCATTAAGTTTATCCATTCTAACATCTGTCGATGTATCAACCATCCAGCCAGTAAACATTTCCATCCTAACATCTGTGGCTGCATCAATAAGCTAGCCAGTTACCTTTTCCATGCTAACACCTGTGGCTGTACAACAAACTAACTACTAAATTTTTCCATCCTTGCATCTGTGGTGGTATCAACAAGCTAGGCAGTAAGCTTTTCCATCATAACATCTGTGATTGTATCGACAAAGTAGCCATTAAACTTTTCAACCCTATCATCTGCAGTTGTATCAACAAGCTAACCACTAAGTTTTTCCATCCTAAAATCTGCGGTTGTATCAATGATCTAACCACTAAGTTCCTCCATCCTAAAATCTGCAGGTGTATCAATAAGCTAGCCAGTTACCTTTTCCATGCTAACATCTGTGGCTGAATAAATAAGCTAGTCACTGGACCCTCACATCCAAATATCTGTGGCTGTATCAACAAGCTAGCCAGTAAGCTGTCCGTCCTTACATATGTGGCTGTACTGTAGCAACAAGCTAGCAAGTAAGTTTGTCCATCCTCACATGTGTGACTGTAGCAACAAGCTAGCCAGTAAGTTTGTCCATCCTCCCATGTGTGGCTGTAGCAACAAGCTAGCAAGTAAGTTTGTCCATCCTCACATGTGTGACTGTATCAACAAGCTAGCCAGTAAGTTTGTCCATCGTCCCATGTGTGACTGTATCAACAAGCTAGCCAGTACGTTTGTCCATCGTCCCATGTGTGGCTGTAGCGACAAGCTAGCCAGTAAGTTGTCCATCCTCACATGTGTGGCTGTATCAACAAGCTAGCCAATAAGTTTTCCCATCCTAGAACATGATGCACAGGGTATGCTCAATATAATAAGTCTGGTTTTGCAATCAAGTATATTTTTGCAGCGTTATAAGGATAGAATCTGCTCTCACCCGGAAAACTATTGTTTGAAATTGAACAGCTTGTAAACTGAACTCTCATGTCGCGATTTTTTTGGTCAGATTCAGTCAGTGCGGTCATAGTTGCAACATTGTTTTTAGAAAGCTGAGTGGGTAGTGGTACAGGGTTGTCTCCAAGATAGTGTTAAGCATGTGCCATGATCTTTTTACATCATGTCAGTTTATTTTCGTCATCTTAGCCAAGGAGTAAAATTTGTAAGGTTTGTAAAATTGCACTGTTCCATAATAACTCGACCAGAACCAAACATTAAAAATAAAGAAAACATACACAAGGCATCTAGTGGAGGGATACATGAAAACATCACAAGAATGATATTTAAATTCACACATGTTTCAGATACTGCCATTCGAACAAGTGTGAATGATACAGGCGAGGTAATTATACTGTATTTGATTACTTGGCTATAGCAACCCATTTTAAATGTTAAAATCAATAACTTTTTGTAACCAAACTACAAACATTCTAATGTCATTACCAGTAGGTTATTTTCCACCCTCTTTAAATTTATCGCACAATGTTAACTGCGGGCGACAAAAACATCCATGCACAGTGCAACAGAATCGGGACAGCTCGATTAAATGGTGTTTATTATTTAGATAACATTTATGAAGGGTACCACTGTGGTTCTATAGATAACCAGAGAGTAATGCACCAAAAAAAACTTTGTCTTCTGTGGAACCCGAACTGACAACCGCTAGATAACATGGTGCTCCAAAAACTGACAAAAGTTTAGATAGACTGGTGCTCCAAAAACTGAGCTACATCTATTGTGGTTCCATAGATAACTGCATAGATATGATCAGAAAAACGACTTCCAGTAACTGGTGCTGTTTTACCTACTCTTAATATTTAGAGTAGTTTATTATTCAGGAACTAAACTATTTATCACTTGCCGCATGAACAATCACACTTTCAATAAAGCTATTTCCACTGCTACTGTATACGTGGATATATTCGCAGGGCAAAATTTTCGTGTATCTTAGGGTTTTTGCGGGATATTTTCACGCGGAAAAAAATTTCAAGTGTAAAATATTGATTTCATGTGAACAGTGCATTTTCGTGTGGGTAATATTTTCGCGTCACAAGAAAATGCAAAAAATTGGAAAATATCCATGCAAAAATAACCACATATACAGTATTTAACTCTCTCCCTCCTGACATCGAAGCATCTCCCACGCTATCTTCCAATCAAAACTCAAGTCTCTACTCTTCACCCGTGCTTATGCATAGCTTTAACATCCCATAGCAATAATACCTAGATAGCACGAGGCATGCGCCCTGGAATGACGTGACTCACAAACACATGTAAAGTGTATAGCTAGTTAATTCAAAAATTTATAAAAGAAACAAAAATTTAACTAAATTAGGGTAGACTTAATCCACAAATCATTCCATTACATGCTCGGTGACAAATTATCCCAAAAACAGTACAGATTACTAGTGGTATAGCCTGAGGAAAGATTTATCTACAAGTCATTGATCGCACATCTAATTATTAATCAAATCGCTATGTATTCTAGCTTACTGTGAACTAATTGGCGCGATTATAGTTTGTCACTTAGAAATTGCTAAATCTAATTTACTAATTAAGAAATTTAACTACTCTAAACTCACCTCTAAAAGTTTGTTGTGTCCACTGTCCAACACGTTGAGAAGATTTGCCGCATTTATCAATGTCCTGGTCCGAAAGTACTTGGCGCGTTCGGTATATCTTCCGAGTGGCGGTTTATAAATATCGCTACTTGCTTACGAAATCGCTCATAGACTGACCACATTAACGAGCGTAATAACATTTCCTACACGTATAAAAGCCGTTTTATTTACGTGACATTCTAAACTCGTGCCAACCAGCAAAACTAGGAGCAGACGATTTTCCAATATGGAAGTTAGTCGCGTACTACTTTCGATACGTTTATATAAAAGCTGCGTTCAAAATATTTTTTCATCGACCTTGGTCAATAGTCACCCAACAATACGCAATTGGATGTTATTTAAGCATAATATAATATATCGTGGTTGAAGCATCACTTTCTCGGGAAAAACATTAATTGTGGGCGCGTAGCTATAAAATTAGGACGACCAATCTACAAACGAAAACACATCGCTTTGTTATTAATGTTAATGATGAGCGCTACGAAGTTCTTGGCTTTAAAAAAGACCGCCGTTATTAAACCTTTCGGCAAGGAAGGTGGTCGGCAACTGACACTGCACCAATGTAGTGAGTTATAGATGTCTTGGTGTTAACTCCGACGCTGCGCCGATGTAAGGGGAATAAGACATCTCAGTGTGAGACGCTATGCTGATGTAAGGGAAGTAAGGCATATATTGGTGCTAGTTGTCTACCCTGGGGTTTTAAAACTACCGGGCGTTCAATGGATTTCACCTCAACACAAAAAAATACTGGTAGATCTTGCCGGGAGATAATTAACATAAGTACTGACTCAAATGACATATTGATGTGTGTGTTGACTGTTGAAACTTTAACGTGTTATGGTGCAACAAGTAAACAGCCTTTCATGCGTCATGAATCTTTGATCTGGAATTATTTTCTAAATCTTTGTAGGTTGGTCAGCGCCTGCTATCACGCAACATCAACCGACCACCCCGGACAGACTCGCCCGCAGAAGGCATTGCGCCCTATCACCTAAATCTTCTAAGTGACTCGGAGCACTTGAATATAGATGGTAGCCGGGCGATGAAGGCCAGGCTAAAGTGACCAATGTCCATGATTAGACGATGCTACCTAACATCGTGGTCACGTCAACAATATTGATAAATATCAATAATCTGTTATTAACAGTGTTGGATACAATGTTACATCAGCAATCGTTATTTTATCCAATTCTATTATATTTTTCCTATGGTTAAACGACTATGGATGTAACAATGTACAAGCTGCACATATGACCGTTATACGTACTTTGCCAACAGTCGGTAAGTAAGTCGTCATCCATTTAGCATTCCACTCGATTAAAATTTTATTTTGTGATTGTGGATGTGCTATTGCATACTATATTTGTATTAGGTCAATGATGTCACCGTAATATTGAATATTATTGTATCCCGCATTACTTTGGTTGGGTTTGGTTGGATGATATCCATTTTAGCCTTCATATTGTGCCAATGTGTGTCTTATAAATTTTTTATCAACAAAAATACATTAAAATTGTTTGGTGCTTCCATTATAAGCTTTTAATGTAGTTATGTTGTTGCAAAAATTTTGCTATATTATGGTACAACACATAATTTTTGCTGTGAATAGTAGATAGGTAAAGCGTGTGACGTTTATGTTTAAGCTTGTTAAATGTCAGTTTACATGTCCTTGAGGAATGTTTAAGCATATAACAGAAAGTACATGCGATTGCCCGTGATTTGAACCCTCCATCTACTGATCCGATGGCCAGAGCTCTACTCACTACAAGATTTCCATAGGTTGTTCCAACAGTGAAGCAACCCAAAACATTTCAATTGAACAATCCGAAAATAAATTTTAGTTCATATCTGTGAATGTATATTGAAACCATACGAATGTGTCAATTGAAGCAAATTTGTAAATAGGTTGCCTTATATAATTATGGAAGGCTAAGTAATGTCCACCTGTTATGTTGCAAAACTGAGATTATATATACAGTATATATATATATATAATACTTAAGGAAGTTATAATAAGTTATAATAAATGTTACCAATTCTTCTAAATTCCTCTAACATCATTTTCCTTTATTTTGTTGATTTAGTATGACATCGACTGTAAAGTTTGTTTTGATTTACTATGACACTGATTATTTTTGAAGCGTGTTTTAAGTTGATTTTTTTATTATGGAAAGGTGATTTCTTTAATATGGATACAAATTTCTTCTTTAAACCTAACTTTTTTCGCTCAAGTATAAAAAGAAATGAAAGGACTATTAATTTATGTAACTGATTGATTTCTGCCCTGTAATGAAACAAAATGATTATTTGCTTATATAGTGTGTATATATACTTATGCAAATGTAAAGATATAT